>JAPYZB010002480.1:0-12233 GCA_030522745.1 Eupelmus kiefferi
TCATAAACACCAGCAATTACACCAAACTCCAAACTCCAAGTTCATCTCCTGAAACCATTGACCAGACAAAATTCAGTTTTCCTTTATCAGCGAGAAGTCAACGAACGACGCCTAGACGTTTTTAAAGTCGAGCTCAGGGCCAGGGAAGAGCGGAAGCTGAGCAAGTTTAATAAGAGTATACAGCGTTTGAGGTCGCGTGCGCGTGAGTAGTACGAGTTTCGTGCGTGCGAGGTACACTTTACGCTCGGCCCGATGCACCGGCCTCTTCGAAAACTTCCCCAGTTTAAACTTTTCGAGGATTTTTTTTTTATTCAAGGGTACTACAGCCAATTGTACGTTCGTGACGCGGCTCAACTTTGCTAGTTTGTACTTTTTAAATTCTGGAATTTTTGTCGAAAATGGGGGAGTAATTATTGATAATTTTAAGTGTCTTTTTTGAGATTTGACAAATTGGTTTGTTTAAATGTTCGAGCCTCGACTGCAAGTACTCGAGTACTTTCGGCGCTTTAAAAACCTTTATTCGTATCTTTCAAGCTGATCAAATATAGAGCAAATAATACACAAATCAAATAATCAAACAATCGAGCTAAACACTCTCATAAGTATAACTAAAGAAAATATTCCACACAATTTTAAAATAATTTTGTCAGACACTGTTATTCGGTAAAAATATAATTGATGAACGTCTTAATTCAAGCCAATCGTTTGCTCACATTTAAATATACTTGAAGCTTGTTTTTGAGAAATGATAAAACGGTATTTCCTTGAAACAATGCCCGTACATGTAGTTCTTCAAACTTCAAGTAAACCCGATTCTTCGTACTAATTTCTACGAGGAAATCTCTAATATGATAATAACGAAAAAGTTTTGTTCATCAGTTCGAGCTTTATTAGACTTTTTAACTACCCTAACGCCACGATTTCCTCATTGAACTTTACAATTCTTTCGCAGTCTTTTTTATTCAAATTTTCGTCTAAATAATTAAATAACTTTTCAACTGCGATTTTTTCCTCATCGCAGCTAGCCACTCCACTCAACTCTTTTTCACTTTTTCGATTACTTACCGTTTGTGAAAACTCGAAGTGCTTTTGAAATTTTTTATGATGAAATTCCTTTACTTACAAGTATATATTCACTGGCCGTTCTAATGAGCTTGATGCAACCAATCAAATTTAGCAGTACTTGAAAATATTCAGCAATCCTTATAGCTATTGCTTGGAATGCAATGAGTAACGTTGTGTATTAAGGAAATTGTGTAGTATCCGTATATTGTTCCATAGAATTAAAGTGTATAAAACTTTTTCTCTGTAATATATTTAAAAAATCATCCAACAAGACATAATTTAGTAGAAAACTTATTAACAACAGAAATACACATCTCTCGTACGCAACCCAAACGATCAACAATAACCCAACAAAACATGCAAACCCGCCTCTCCGCCTAAACAAAAAACCAGCCCGTACCCCAATAAAGAATTCAAAAATCCCAAAAAGCCAACCGTCCTCTAATCTCAACAGACTCTCGAAAATCGAATGATCGAGCCCTCGATCGGCTCTCTCAGACTCGCCGTATGCTTGTCTCTCTTTCGCAAGGATCCGCGCGCCGTCGTAGCAGGTTCAGCGACCTTGCGCTCCATCATCATCTCTCTTTCCTTCCTCTCGCATGTGTGTGTGTATGTATATATACATGTGTCGCTGCTCTCTCGGCTCTCTCAGGAGAGATGCGCGCCTTTTGTACGGCCCCGCGTTTTTGCGCTTTCCTCCTCTCGTTTCATGTGTGCATATACGGTATACACAGCTCGAAAGAGCGGCGCGCGCGCGAGCCCGGGTTCTTTTATTTTTAAAAATTGATCTAGCCTCGGCTACGTCACGCCTGCTCGGCGAAGCGAGCGGCGCGCCCGCGAGCGCAAAAAAAATACATAGCGTAGCGGAGAGAGAGAGAGAGAGAGAGAGAGAGCTGCACCGGTCGTTCGCGTGTCAGTTGAGCGGTTAATTCGATAGAGAGCGAGGAGGATGTGCGGTGCTGATTTAATTTGGAAGGCTTTTTGAAGGTTGGCTTGCCGGGGTTCCGCTGGCTGCTGCGGTCGCGATTGCTGGGATGTTTGCACTTACCGATGAGTTTTATTTTTGGGATTAATTGGGAAATTTTTGAAATTTGTTGGGTGGGAGTGGTTTTGAAGAGGGAGCGCCTATTGCTGATGTTAGGGAAGAATAGGAAATATTTTTTTAACATTTTTAATGCACGCCGTTATGATCATATACTTCATATATCATTTATTCAAAATAGAATTTTTAATCTGAATTTTGAAAACAAGAACTGATAAGATTGTGTCATTTGGATCCACTACAAAATACTTCTTAGATTGATAAAAAAAATCTGTAAGCGATCGATTCAATACTTATCTTGTATTAAGTACATAGATATCGAAGATAAAGTTATTATCATAAATACACTATGAATTAACATTTGTACTTTAAATCTTAAAAATAGCAAAGTAAACAAAATATCATGAACAAACTTTCATCTCAATTTTATCAACAATATTTTTTAGTTTATCATCTATAAACTTATTAGACTATTATAATTAGTATATTCAATAAAAAAACAAGGACATTATAGATTGAATTACTTAATAACTTTCTTTTGTAATAAGCGTTGTAATATGCGTCATAAGATTATATTTATAAAAAAATTACTTATGCTTCACTGCAGACAGCAGCAAGTTCAATCCTCTTTTACCATTAAAAAGTCTTCGTTACTACGACGACCAATCAGCGATAAATTTGCGCGAGATACGTGCATCTTTTAACATGCATCTCTCTACAATGTACAGAGGACCATGTTGCCTAATAGCTACTTGCTCATGCAGCTCACTCGCTGCCGTCGTCGGCGCAGCTCGCTTTTCGATTTGTCGATTACTCACATACACACATACCCGAAAATCATTTATTAAGACGTCCCACTTCCGCGACGAGACTTTCTGGTCGGACGCAGCATGTATATGGTATTCGTAAAAAAATCGTGTCGCCCGTAAATAGCCCGGGCACGTTAGTCTTTTCTCGTCTTCGAAAATGAAAATATCACCCCGCGGAGAGGAAAAATGTCGTGTTAAACACTCCCGTTCTTACGCGTGTGCAGCTGATGTTTTCTGTTTTAGAAAACTTATTTTAATATTAAATAAATACTTGCGTGTTGAGAATCAAAAATTAGTTATGCAGTTTTGTTTTACCTCGCAGCTTTATGTTTTTCCTTCTTTGAACAGAGACACTTTTTTGATACTTACAAACATTTTTTTTTCAATTTATTTAATTTTTTAGATAATCATCTGAAAAAGAAATAATACTTTGGCACATTTTAAAACTAAACATTCATAAGTAAAACAAGATTCTATTTAATTAAGTATACGATCGCATGACTCAGACTTATAAAAACGTATTGATTCCGATCCATTTCAATTGATTCCGATACCAATGTAACCAATTAATTTGATAAAGCAACTTGAAAGCATCAGAGCTAAGCTATCCCAGCGGGTTAAGAGACGTTCCCAAAACCGTAAATGTTAAGTCTTGGAATAGCTATACATATTTATGATATGTATATATACAATATATAGAAGGGGATTCCCCATATGAAATTCAGGCTATATCTTTGACTTTCTCAATATTGGAATTACCAATTTTTTTCTTAAAGAAATCTAATAATACAATCAATAAGTGACGCAGCACTAAATGTTTTTTTTAACTGAAACGTAAAAATGTTATAAAAAGTAAAACAAAAATAAAATTATATATTAAATTAAATGTGAATTTAAAAAAATAAAACCTTAACTTCAAAACTATGACATTAGTTGACTACTTAAATTACTTTTATTATGATATAAAACATGTTTATCATATTTCTCTGTTTAAAAAATAAATACCTTATCGCTATTGCAGTTTGTAAATTTTATCTTGCGCGGTAAGCTGTGGCGTCAGTTTCGTAACGGCGTCTTCACTTAGTGGGCGCGAAACTTTGGAAAATCACGGAAGACGAATTAAACGATGTAAAACGATAAGGACATATTTACGAGCGAGCCAAATTTAGATCGACGACGCGTCATCGCCACTTTGATATGACGTTTAAGGATTCAAAATGTATACGGTGCAACATCTTTTTCGACTACTTTCTTGAATAATTAGAAATATACTTATGGGATAACCCGAAAAATTCGTTAAAAAGTTTCCCAAAGGCTATTATAGTTTGATTTTTTAATGTTCTGTTTTTCTCATTGTATCAATGTTTAGTAATTGCAATTAGTATAATAGCTCCTAATGTATTTTAAAATAAAATAAAAAAGAGAAATTTTTTTTGATGGAATTATTTTGAAAATACCTATGTGGGCGAGATTGATTTTTTTTATACAAATAAATTGTATCCTTATAGTGAAAATTGAAATAAATAATAGCGTTAAATAAAAAGTTACATCCTTACAAATTGGTTAACTTTCAAAATTATCTTCATTGAGAAGAATAAAATACCCAATCTCTTCTGAAATAAAATGCTGTGGACAAAAAATTTTACGAGCTACTTTTATTAGTTCATCTAGAAGCGTAATTTGTCTAATAGACGCTCATTGTTACTATGAGATTACAATTGCATACGTGCTACCTTAAAAATCTTATACAATTCTCTTAGAGCAAAAGGTTTCGCCTTCGCGTCACTCTTATCAAGAGCTTAATCGAATACATAATAGACAACACTTATCAAGTTCGTAATCTCTTTGATAATTCATGGCAGTCCGCTTCCTTGCTCGCATTATCTATCTCTTTCTTCATCTTAAGCGTCATGCAATCAGTGCACTGACTTCATCTGTATGAAGGTTAAGAGCCACTTCTTTTGTACTATAAAACATGTCATTGTGAAAGAATTTAATAAGTAAGAATTTTATATTCTTTTTAAAAAATCTAATAAAAGGGAGTTTTTTTAAAAAATTCGTTTGTGTTAAATTTAATAAAAAATTTTAATTATTTTTACACGCTGGGACATGTAAAAAAATTTCTAAAAAATATTTTGAAAGCCCTTTTTCGTCTGAAAACATTTCTACAACACTAGCAAAAAAAATTTTTTAATTTATCGTGTACACAAATTACGTATGGAAAACAAAGTAGCGTATCCCGAATACTCTCCTAAAATCACTATAACCTCATCAATTTACACTCAGCGTAATTACAAACCATACTGTTTGACCCAAGTGCCAATGGGTCATCGCAGCCCCCTAAAAGCAACATTACACCTGTCCGCAAATCATCCGCAAACGATACGCACACACATCTCACCAAAAACCACAGGCCGGCTTATTCAGCCGCACAGTGCCTCGGCTTCGATGACCCGATATTGTTTTCGCTCGGGGGCATTAGCGTTAATGGAGTCAAAGAAAGTGTGGCGAAAAGAAAAAGGCTGCAGCTTCTATCCGGAGCCAAGCTGGCGAATGAGAGACACGTGCTCTCTAACGAAAGAGAGAAAAAGGGAGTACACTCCGCGTGTGCTCGGGCGAAATCACGCGGCAGGCCACTTTCCTTTGCGACCGATTCGACTTTCAATGTGTATGTGTATTCTCTTGCGGTCTGGCCTCTCGCGAGCTTTTGCTGCGGGACCTTTTTTGCCTTGGAGCTCGTTGGGTCGTCTGTTTTTGGAGTAAATTATTTTTTGGTATCGCGCTAATTTCTCTTTTTTTGCGCAGGATGAAAGTTTTATTCATTTTCATTGTTTGAATTTTTTGGCTGCATGAGAATAGAGAAAAGTTTTCTCTGCGCACTGAAATTTTGGTGGATAAAAGTAAAATAACTTAAAATATATTTCTTTAAATTTTAAATTTAAGTTATAACAAATTAAATGAAATGGAGTAAAATGTTCTAATTTATACGGATTCTTACAAATAATTAAATTCAAAGCTTGGTAGTCGTAGTCGAGAAATTTGATATTCAATTATTTTAGATAAAATTAAATTAAAATACAAATGAAAATAAAAATCCAATACGGAAACTATTGTGCGCATAATATAAATCATTACAGTGCGACGTAGCGTGTCACCTGATACCTTCACGATTATTCAACAGTTTTTGATTAGTTGAAAATGCTTTCATTGAATCATCCGTACCATTCTTTATTTCAATTAAAACCAATTTTTGTTTTTATTTGACAAACATTTTTCAGGCCTGTTAAAATCAACCTTAGTAGCAAAAAATTCTTTTGATTTAGTTTGTGTAATTTAATTCTTATTAAATGGATGAAACCTCAAAATTGAGTATTAAAGTTTCTTATTAGATTAGCTCACATCACGATGTTATATGATTTTACACTTCGATGTCAGCAATTTATTTCATAAAATGATTCGCTTTTTTAAACATTATGTTTAAAATAGAAATATTCTTATTAATAGTAACTAAACATACTTGCGAAGACTAAATCTAAAAATAGATTTTACCTAATTTAAATAAAAACTGATATTTGTATTAATTAAATGGCTTCTTTTGTTAATAAAAGTTTAAGCTTGTAGTAAAATATATTGGGAGTCTACATTTTAATATAATATATTGTTTAAAAATAAAGTTTTTAATTAAATTACAATAATACATAAACATACACTAGTATTTAATTTAATTTTCTATGACGCAATATTTTTGACTCTTGAAAGACAAGCGTAACATATGACGTACGTACCCTTTAAATCTAAACTTTATGAATGTCCAAAAATAAAGTTCTATAATGACTTTCTATTTAATTGAAAATATACGTCTAGAAAGTGTTATAATGTTTATTTCTGTTTAACCTTATAAATAAATTATTGATTTTCCATATGAAAAAAAATAATCAAAATTTCTGAAGTAGCTTTTTTTAAATAATTTATCGATCATATCATTTACTACATTAAATACACTAATGATGCTAAAAAAAGTGAAAGAATTAAATGTAACAACCAATTTTAAAATACTGCTAGGTATTCTAATTAATACCAATAATAATATCCATTATTTATTCATCTATATTTTTTAATTCCTAGAATAGATAAAAACGAGGGAAATATCTAACCTTTTTATCCGTCGGCAAAACAAAAAGCGCTCGGCCAAAAAGGAAGACGAAAGCGAAAGAGAAGGAGGGAGGGAGGCAAATCCGTCAGAATTAAACGAGTCGAAAGCGCGTATACTCGGCTCGTTGTTTAAAGGCCGAACTCGCCGGCGAGAGAGAGACAGAGAGAGCGGCTGAGTCCATTATCGATCCATTTGCTCGGGGAGCGAGCGAGCGAGCGAGCGGAGCGCGTTCGGCGATTATTCGAAATCGCGTGACTTTGGGCGAAATGTACGAGAGCGATATATACCCCTTATTAAACGCCGGCTCTCGGCGCGCAATCGCACGTACACACGTACGCACGTGCGTTTTCTCGCTCTCTGGCCCCCCGAGCCTCTATAATAATACGCGACTCTCTGGCCCGAGCACACACGGCTAAAACAGAGAAAAAAGACGGTCGATGAACCCATTCCGTGTGCGCGCATTTTTTCTCCCTCTGCTCCTTTTCCTCCGCGACTTTCTTGCCGGCTCTCTTCTCCCGTCGCCTTTCTATTTGTTTCATGAAATTCTCTCACTGATCTATACACTTGCACTTTGATAACTGCTGCAATTGCTACATCGAGGAGCCGATGCTCTCCTCGATCCTAGTACCCCTCAGTCGAAAAGTCATCGCGCCTCTGTATCACGAACGTTTTAATTACCGGATGCGTCGCACGGCTATAAGTGTGCGTGTGTGTACGTGTGCTCGTAGTAGGTCACGTAGTCTGGGCTGCGAAAGGAAAAGGACAGCGCTCTTTATGCTGACCCTTGTACATCGCTCGGAGACGCTGGGATTAATTTACATGTTTCTCACTTTTTGCCCGGGAGGAGCTCGAGCGCGGCCCTTTTTATTGGATCAGAACGAGAAAGAGAGAGAATGAGGGAGAGAGAGAGAGAGAGGAAAAGGGAGGTATATATACTGATTGGCCCCCCGAGGGCACTTCCATTTTCGTGATTAATGCGGCCGGGATGTACACCGCGAATGTTATTGAAATTCGGGGTATAACGACGTTAGGCGCTAGATCGCGGAGAGAGCCTTGCCTTTGGGAGCGAGGCGGCTGCGATTGTTGCGATTTAATTGTGACGGCTTGGAGAGATTGGAAGGCTACTCAATACGTTTAACTGACGTGCATTAGCTAGGATTGGAGGTACATTTTTGCCCAAGAATTATTTTGTTTAGTATTAATTAATTGATGTCTGAAGATACTTTTTAGCTGACGCGAAATTATCGCATAATTTTTTGAGGTTTGGAAATAGACTGCATACAGAAGATTCATCATGATATAATCGTTATTAATAGTGAATGAGTCACATTTGATATAAAAACATCCTGTTTCACTGGAGCATAAATTATACAGTATCTAAAGAATTCCGAGTATGTTAGCAATAAATGTTAAAACTATTAATTTTGTTACGAGTGCCGTGACTTTTATTAATATAATGAAATTTTAAAAATTTATTTAAAGTGCTACGAAAGTAACTAGTATATTTGATAATTAAATTTAAATAATTTATATACACATACATATTTTAATTAATGATTTTTCATGAAAAATATTAAAAAAACATTTTTCTTTGGAATAAGGTAAAATCTATTCAAATTTCATAAGCTAATTAACGCCCATTTCGGCTGCATATAAAGTTTTAGAATTTACCTGAATTTTTTTCCTTTTAATCATGACACATAACACAACTTCTTGACAGAAAAGTTATTCATATGTATGCGGTCACGATTTATTGTGTCAATGCATGCCGCATTATTTTCCTTTTATTATTATACTGACAAGTGTAAGTCATACTCGGCGTACAAATCATACTCTGGGCACGTACGAACATACACTTTTATCTCAAGAATCGGCAATTTTTCCTTAATAATTATTACACATTTCTTTATTTTCTGTAGTTTGTCATTTTTACAAATTTCATGCAGACCATTCTTTGTTTATTAATTAAACGGAATACAAAAACATGAAGGCTCCGTTTTTTGTAATTATAAGACATAAATTTAATTTTATGCTTTAAATTCATCATCGTTATGACATTCATGATTTGCGCTCACACATACATTAATGGATTTTTATAATTCTCTTTTCATAATTTGCCGAATATATTGCATATTAAACATTATATTTTTGTATGGTAAAGAAAAATTAAAAACAATAAATAGTTTATCACATAATCGAATCAAAATTATTTCGTATTTTATTATAAATAATATTTTATTACCATATACTTTTCATCTTAATTAACTTTCAATATATTAATTATAATAATAAGCATAATTTCGTGCATAATGATTCATATTTTATGACAGTTTGGAAGTATAACGTAGTAATTATTAATTTTCTCGTAATAACTAATAAAGCACGTACAACTGAAAAAGTCATTCACCTCGCATTTTTTCAAAGATTAGTCATTACGTAAAAATAACTTTCAGTACTCTCACAAATGGGTCAACGTTAAATTTCTCAACAAAAATTTTTTCTTCACTTTCCAAGACAAAGTAATCGCTTAAAAAATTACAATACTGAAAAGGGTACAATCCGTTAATAAAACTATTCTTCTATCAAACAAAAAGTAAACAGTTATTACAATATCTAAATTAGCAACGCTCGCTAAAAGATCCAAAAAATCATCCAACACTCCAATGCCCACCGATCCAGCAGCCTTCAACAGAAACCCAGCTCTCCGCGCTAATGAAAAAACAAAAAGCAAATCCAACAATAAAGATCATCCGATTGGCGAAAATGAGACCGACTTCCCGTGCGGCCGGCCTCGAAGAAAATGACAATTTTTCAAGCGCTAAACTGCCCGAACAATGCCGGCTAAATTTTTCGTTTCGCGAGCGCGCACGTGAAAGGCCACGCGCTCGCCGTCTCAATTGTCGATCCCTTTTTCCCCCACGCACTCGTATCGTGCTTACAAGCTAGCGCTCGCGGAGAGTACATTATGTGTGCGGCTGTTTTCCCCGAAACAAGAGCGTACATATATGCAACGTATCGGCGAGAGCATTTGCATAAACGCGCCCGCGGCACCGCGGACTGGATCAGAGGGATTCGCGATGCTTGTAATGTCTAGGTTCGCTGCTGTTTTCTCTGGCTGGGAGCTGTTGTTTTTGGATGCTGGCGAAAGGGCGGCGATCTTAAAAGGCGGGAGGAAGTGCAGCAATGATGTTTTCGTTACGATGTTTGCGGCTTTTTAAAATTCGGAATTTATTTTAATTAATTAACAGAGGGGAAAAACTGTGCGATCGTTTTAAATTCAAATAAAGCTTTGTTATTATACGTTGTTAAATTAAGTTGAACACTATTTTCTCACGGTCTTATTGAAATGTTGTAATTATCGAAAATGAGGTTTACATACTATTTAAAATCTTCATTTTGATGAGTTAATAAGAAAAGTAAACCGAAGCTATTTGTTTATAATCAAGGAAGTACAATGTAAGAAATTTTCAATATTATAACTACAAACATAATTTCAACACCTGGTATATGTAACAAAAATGTAAGTCGCAGTAGTATGATATTTCGATGAACTGAAAAAATCCGAGCTTACTCAGCACAATCACTATTGCTATCTTGACGAAAATATTTCGTTCGCGTGGTTTTAAAAGTTTCATATGGTATCTCATTTCAATTCCGGCGCAGGATTGCGTTTCAATATTTTTTTTTTTTAAATACTGTTTCCGTCATGATTTTTAGTAATTAACGAAAATTCGTCTTGGTTGTGTTCATTAAACGATGCGGTTAGAGTCGGCGATCTGACGCTGCAAGTGTAGCTATACGTGCATTGAAGTAGAACATGGTCGCATCCTGTCAGACAAAGCGAGCCTGGAGGTGTACCTCTTCTCTCCACTTTAAACTTTAATGATGGTTCTTTGACTCTCTCGAGAAGCAGAAAGGTTATTATTTAAAGATTTTTAGTCAATTAAAATGTTAGACTTGATTTAGGAATTTTAGCTGTATTTTTATTGTTATAGATTGATTAATATTATTCAGTATTTTAAAATTGCCTCGTACTTATTGATCTGTCAACAATCAACTCTATTAATCCTTTAGATGAAAATTGTCATTTGAAATCGTTGAAATATTAATATTCTATTTCGGATGCTAAAACAATTATTACATACACACAGTAAAAAATTTTGTGTTTAATGTAAATTCAAAGAAGAACACATAAATATTATGTTAAATATCAAAAGTACAAATTATTCGTGTACTTAAATTTGTGAAAAAAAACTTAAGAAAGGTAACATAAGTAGGTATTGTGTAAGGGCACAGTTACAAAAATTCAAAACCGCACTATAGTAACCATCTCTGCCATTAGAGATCGGATGCAACAACGAAATCATATTAGACTAGATCAACCTTTGATCACAGACCCTAGCCCTAATATTGTAACCGATATACCAACAATACACTGAGAAAACAGGGAAATTTTATTATGTTTTTAGGAAAAATTACTATAATTTATACCAAACTGAATACATACTCGATTTATCACAAATTTTAATATAATCGTAATGAAAATTGCTACGTAACATAGTAAAAATTGATAAACCTAGCAAAAATTAATAGTTTTATAGTAATTTTTATCATAATACAACGATGCATCCACTTTGATAAAATTATAGTAATTTTTCCTACAATATTTTTCTCAGTGTACATATACGCACTAGCCGCAGTATAACTCGATTTGTGCATCGTACACCTGCAACCTACCTCTACGCAACGGATGACCATCCCTCGACTAATGTCATTTCAGTATACAGGAGCGCATATCATCAAAAAGTCATACGACTTTATCAAAAAATATTTTAATATAACCCTTCGGATAGATAACTTGTAGAAATCTGACCAAATCGTAAAAGGATCGATTGGCATTTCTAAATTTTTGTCTTTCTGAATTTTTAACTACACGCTTGTGTAAGTATTTAGAACAATTTTATGTATTAAATTAACTGCGAGAAGTAACTACAGAAAATTTGTGTAGCTGGACGAAATTTAATATAAATTTTATGTCTAATTTCGTCCAAATTTTTAACTGTGCACAACTCGCTGATAAATCTCGTCGAATTCGATAGATCAAAACTTGATTATCGCTTTAAAATTAACCAGAAATCCTAAAAACTCCCGACTCCAGCCCCAT
>JAPYZB010002481.1:0-12466 GCA_030522745.1 Eupelmus kiefferi
CGCAGTATACTGCGCGCTGCTTGCAGGATGTCGTGCGAGTCGGGGAGAACGAGAATCGTTTTAAGACGTTTTAGCGGAGTTTATTGTTTCAGAGAAAGTGAGCAGTGAGGGAGATCATGGTTTTTTTCAGATTATGAAGTGGTTGGGATGAAATAGATTTATGTGCTGGAATAGTTATTATACTATAGAATTACTACATTATGTAACTTGTTAGGGATTGCTTAATGGAGTCAAAATACCGAGTTCGGTTATGGAAATTCAGGCATAATTAATATTTTCTCGAACAATACAATTTAAATAAATTATTATAGCATTTCGACCTACAGTTTCAACTATATGATCTGAAATATTTGAAATATATTAGAATGTTACTTTTTGATTAAAATTTAAAGTATAAGTATTTTAAACTTTATTAAAGAAATATTTTAGGTCTTCAGACATCTATTTTCAGTAGTAACAGGTGGGTATAGAAGGACTTGTATTATAATTGACAGGTGATTGGATAAATTATTATTTTGTCAATTCCTACTAAATTACTTTCGCGCTAACTCCGTCATCCATCATTTTATAATATTTTAAAAATATTCTTTAAAAATAATGTTAAACTTACAAAATACTTCTGAGTCAGCTACGTAAAACTTCTCCGCAACGCCCACCTAAGCCAAAATCGATCCATAAGAACCTTAATCTAACTTTTTAAAAAGTCGACAACTAATTAAGGCACGATCATCGCATTAAGATATTACCCGAAATTAGACAAGATCGAACCAAATAAAAAATATCAACTATATTCAACCGCGTCATTACCGGCGATTATTACAGAAAACATTCAGAAGGGCTAGGACTCCGCACTCACAATAGCTGCATCTGTTCCGTGCCGAAGCATCGTCGTCCCTCATCTACTCTCTTCTTCGTTTTCTCGTTTACCCGGCTCGCGGCGGGGGCTGGCTCAATTAATCGCTAATTGATCGCTCTCTGCCTCTTGTGCTCGGCGGAGCGTGCGCTTTGTGTCTCGTTTGTATTTGCATGAGATTTACAAGGCTCGCTTTTTCACCGAGCCGAGCTGCCGGCTTTTTGCAGACGGCTGCACGTCGTTGATTGTTGCGCAGACGTGGCGGAGTGCGCGCGGATAATGATGAAGACGTAATTGGGAAATAAATATTAGCGCGCGGTAAGAGTGGGACTTTTTCTCGCGGAGCTTTTTCCGGATTTAATTAATGGCTTTTGGTGAGTTTTATCGGGTTTGAAGAGTAAAGGTTTTTTTATCTTTTGGGGATATCTTGAGGGGCTGATGGATCGATTTGCTTGGGTTGCGCTGAATTTGATTTTTATAACGTGCTAATAAGTCAGTTTGAAATTGTATTTTGTGCGTACAGAATAAATGAACTGTTTTGTTAGTTTTATCTTGTAAACTGTCGCTATAAATTGCTTGTTTGACACAACCTTATATATTTTAAAAAAATTCATTTTATATCCGTTAAAATGAGGACGACACAAAATATAAAATATTACCCTTCATACTTTCGTGAAACAGAAAGATAATTTCACACTTGACATATTAAAAAGAATAAGAAACATTCTTTTGTACTAGATACGAACATTTCGAGTGCAAAATTGCAGTAATCTTCCGAGGCTTTTACGTCTCGCACAATAAAACACGTATTAGGAGCGCTCACGCTAGCACAATTCACAATGGAATGATGATGCTCATTGAACAGAAAAATAGGAAGCTACAAAAAAAAAGAAGGTGGAAAAGCAGGAACCGAACTTCCATCTTTTCTTTCGGTCGTCCGATTAATTACTAAAATGTGCCTGGCATGGACAGTAGTCGTTATCGGAACACGATGTAATTGCATTCCGGTGCGATCAATAAATCTGGGAAATATCAGCTGTTGCACAACATTTTGTCTGAGCTCCTGAACACGCTCGGTATTGTACAAAAAATTAATTAACGAGACTCGGAGCCGCGCTTAATAATTATCGGATAGTAAAATATGATGTGGAAGGCAAAAACTCGTCTTAATTACGTGGAAAGTTGGCGTGCGGGTCTTAATAACTTAATATCGGATTTTTCAAAACTTTTTACTTATGTTTTTATTTTACATTATATAGAAAGCTTCTTCATTGCAATATGTACTTGCATATTCCTAAAAAATATATTAAAATTACCACTTAACTTCCTTTATCATTTAAAATATTTAGAAAACACATAAAAATCAACTTAACCCTAAGGAAACGTACTTTTGAAAAAAAAAACTGCCAAGCGTGACCCACATATCTTGTATGACAACCTGCCCCAAAAAATAACGGAAAAGCGAGGTCAGCTTTGCTCTAAGCTGTGCCCAGCCCTGATGCGATAAGGAGAAAGTAAAATCATCCCCTCTTCTATTATATCAACCTACGCTTCCCCCCAAAACACACACAAGATGAAAAATTCGTGGAAGTCGAAAAATGAAAGAGAGAGAGAGAGAGAGACAGAGAAATGTAAACACGAGGAGCAGCTCACTTTTCACCGATGTGCGCAATTATCATAGCGCGCGGAAATAACCAGGACCCTCGCAATAAATCACCGGACGTGCGCGATGGTTTAACGTTCCGGAGCTCCGGGGAAGCAGTTCAGGGGTGAGGGTGTTTTGAAAGAGCGAGAGAGAAAGAGAGAGAAAATCATGAAAAAAAAGTAAGAGGCTAATTGTTCTCCCGGTGTGCGTGACACGGAGTTCGCTGCACAGCTAGAAAGAGGATTAGGACTTATCCGTCCGGTTTGTGGGGGCTAAAACTTTCATCTTGTAATTTGGGGTTATGAATTAGTAAGGACGAAGGGGGCAAGTTTCTGGGTCAGACAGGGGGGTGCCTTTGACGTGGGAGCCAAATTATCTTTAAGATGATATTAACGCTCTGCTATTGGTAGATTGATAAGGTTCTAGGAAGGGTTACAGAACAGGAAAGGAACAATGATGAGCAATTCTACAGTATATCAAAGAATTGATGATACTAGTATAATGATATGAAAAAATGTAGATAAAAAAAATTAAACAGATAAGATCCTCTAAATAAATAAAAAAGTCTTTAAAATTAATTAAAGTATATTTATAGATGAAAATAGTCTAAGAAACTTTAAATTTGGAGGAATATCTTTAACAAAAAATAAGTAAATTAGATTAGAGAAAAGATACAAATATCATCAAAAAGAAAAAAGAATGATGTTCTGAACAAAAGAAGAACAATTGTTCTTAGAAAAAATAACATGCTATTCATCATGGTCATTGGTATTATCGTCGGTAAATTCAGAACTGATGGTTTAAAAACGAGCTGGTGTGAAAGATAGGGAGGCTTAATCAAGAGGGTAAGCATGAGGGGACAAAATGCTACAAAGTTTGATAATCTCACGCAATTTATCAAGAAGTTCAACGATAAACCCATACCTAAAATAAAATACACAGTAGGTTGGCACTTGAAATTAACCGATATTGAAAAAATATTAAAAAGTTAAGAATTATTTGGATAAAAAAAGGATTGCTTTTATCTATTAGGTACCTTCAAAGTTAAATGCGAAAGTAAATGAGCTTTAACTTAATACAAGTGATCAATACAACTATAAACTTTATTGAAAAATCATTATAATTGAACAGTTGCAATAAGCAAAGGCAGATGCGATAAATTCAAAGACTCAATATGAAATCCTATATATTCCCTTAATAAAACACATGATGCTTTTCTTTCTTTTTTTTTGCAAAACCGTATCATATGATGTAACAGTTTTCCTTTTTTAGTTTTGACCTATCTTTATGTCGGATAAAAATAGTATATTTCCCTTTTAAATCTGGAACTAGTTTCTGTACTCACATTCCGTTAAGGGATCCTCTATGCTTGCAATAAAACTAGCCCTTATGCTTTTTGTTTTATCAGAAAGAAATTTTTTAACAATGTGCACGGTAACAACGATTTACTAAAATTTTCTGTTTTGTAAGTACTATAAAAATTACTGTATTTTTATCCAAATTTTGGAAAAAATGTAGTTAAGTGTACTTTAGACTTTATCCTACTGTTAGTAGAAAAAATTATAATCTTTACAAAACTGTTTTCTCCATGTAACAAAATTAAATGTAAGTGCTTTAAAAAAGGGAAAGGTGATCTAAAAAAGAAAAATGCAAAATTATGCAAATGAAGACAATCACTAACGAGGGAACATATGTCTAAGATAAGTACACGATAAACTACAGAATCACGAAAAGTTGAATACGCGACATCACGAAGATATAAAATTAAAAAAAAAATTAAATTAAAAAAGTCAGTAAAAATTCGAAAAGCACTATCTCAAACCCTTCATCTCCGCTTACCTCCATAAAAATAAAAAGTCCCATGGCAAAACACTATCGTTTCACTATCCATCCATAAAAAAGCCTCTCGCCCAATAAATTAACTTTACTCCGTCTATTTTCTGATAAAATCGCGAGCACACAAAGCGCTCACGAGCCTCCATCGCCGGCAACAGGCACTAAATAATTTATCCCGACGTACCTCAAAAAAGAAAGCACAATTACTTACGCTTGCCACTCTCCCTCTCTCTCTCTCTCTCTCTCTCCCTACAGCGCGTGTCTGCTCCTAATGAAGTTCCTCGCTCGCTGCGCTAATCGACTTTCCGCGTAGCCTGCACTATGACCTATACAGCCCAGTCCATATACGCGAATCGTGTGTTTATACACGGCAACAAAGCGCCGGCCGCTCGTGCGGAAACGTATAGCGAAGCGGGAGGACGGGAGCTTTCACTCGTTCGTTGCCGGGGCTGAAGTTTAAATGAGTTCGGTCGCGGCTGATAATTAAAGCCGATCGCCGCTGCATTATGTAGGAATCGTGAGCGCGTGGGCCATGTGCATGCAGCCCCTCTCGCCTTCTCGACGGCTTTCTCTGGATTATACGGGCCATTTCTCAGAGGCTGATAGCACCGAGCCGCCTAAAAGTGCGAGTGGATATTGGGTAGTAACTTTCTTTGTCTGTTAGGGTCGTGTGTAGGTTAATTGTTTTGAGTATGTTTTTCCGATGGAGCTTTTGGAGTGAGCTTAACTAATTGTTATGTGAGTAATTGAGTGCGAAGTGATTTAATGTTTATTACGATTGTATAAAGGTCATTTCCATATTTGTCATTATTAACAGCTTGTCATTCAAATGAATGCTCCGTATTAAGCTTGCATAGTTCAAATATCACAGTATCCATTGACACTATTTTCCTAACTAATTTTCTTAACGATCCAGCACAGTACCATCTTCGCCATACCCCGCCAAAATAATACTCCTCCATAGAGCCATAAAACGCCAATTGATTATCATCAGCCTAGACAGTCCAGTCCGCAAACCATAAAAACTCAGCGCCATCAGTCAAACGAGACACTCTACACGCACTCCTTGCCTCTCCGCCATAAACCCACTCGCTATTCAGCGTGGGAAACGGTCATTTTTTTCTCAATTCGAATCCTTCGCGCGCTCTGTGTGCGCAGAAAAATAAAAAAAAAAGAAAAAAAAAGATCAAGACCATCGGGTGAGCCCGAGCGTCCATCAATTCGGGACGTTATAAACGTCGGCCGGGGCGGTGTATTTTTTCGCGGCACCGTCGTCACGCTGCGCCGAGTTTTAGGAGGCTTGTTATGTCGCGCCGCTCGTAAAACGGAGTTGACATGCCGCGCCCTTGCCTATGCGTGTGTATGTGTGTGTGTTTTCGCTGCGGCGGGCAAATTCGGTCTGCGCATCGTTGCGATCGGGCGTGTTGGAGGACGGCAGAGCTTGATCAATGTTGGTGTGGTATTGCGGTGATTAATTTGTAATAGGGCTGCGCATGGTTTTAGAATGTTTTTATTATGGAAAATTGGGTTGTTGCAATTTGATTATGTATGTTTAAATAGTTTTGATTAGATTTTTGTCGAGCATTAAGTTAGAGGAATTGTTTGTTCGTTGAAAGAAAAAATGTTTTCATCTTTATCATTAATGATACTGGTGATAGTAAATACTATTTTGAATATAATAAAAAGTAACTTTGTAATGATGTAATTGTATTACCTATATTTCTATTTATAAAAAATTTAAAAAATTTGAAAAAACTCCTTAGATAAAACATCTGAAAAAATTAATAAAATGTTTTTATAGTCGTTGAAAAAACGTGTCTTACCTTACTCGGCTGCATCTACTTACACTATAATATACTTATAAAAAACACACTTTTTTTCTTTGAAATAATTTTTTTGTTCTAAAAAACGTATAAAAATACAACGCTATTTATTTCATAAAACTTAATTCATGCGACGCAACATAACTCCACCTACACACTTCTCCGTCCTTTTCATCTAATTTGTCACAACTATATATATACTTTATACTAACTTTACTTATAATACCCAACTACATACTTCTCATACGCGTGAACTAAACACAAAGTAGGCAAAGGTCGAACAAAATTTCTTGCTCTTTCTCTATTAGCGCTGGCGTGACGTAAATGTGCGCAAACTGCGTGTGAGATTTGCACAGACTAGATATAAACAAAAAGAGACAGCTTAAACTCACCTGATAGTTGTCGCTCGGACTGCGAACGGGGCTGCTTCTGGCTCTGAAACAGAATTAGAGTAAGCTGATTAAAAGTGGAAAACGAGCATTACCAATGAAAGTTTGAGAGGTGGCAGTTTTGGAAGAGGGAATGTATTTGTAGAACTTTGGTAATTTTCGGCGCATTTTGGCAGTGGCAAAATTAAATAATGTATTCAAATAATTTTGATATATAATTATTTTGTATATAATTTTTTACTGGTATATTTTAAAAAGAAAATTACGTGGTGTTGGTACGTTGGTGTTGGTATAACAAAAAATTAAACATAGAATACATACATATACGATAAACAATTATAAGTTAAAATAATCTTTAAACAACAAAAATTCAAAAATTCAAATTAACATTGCTGAGATAGAATTGTGACCGAGTGTACTTCAAATTCAAATATCCTTTATTATAAAGTGATGCACCACTATTACCCGATAAGAGTGAAGCACCAGCCTAAAGCAAATTTACACGCGAACTTACATCACATAATAATAATGCAAATAGCCCTATTTTACATACACATACATACACATACACACACACAAACTTTTCCTCATGCGCCTCTATCTCCTCTGGCGACGACAGCCAATGAGTCAGTCGTCGATCGCTGAGTAAACGGTCCCGCAATATAAGGGGCGATATTATTTTAAAGCGCTTTATCTAAATAGCCGGTCAACGACTGATTTATTGCTCTCAGCGAGCTAGCCCGAAAATATCGGACCTATTGCCGAGCTGCTCTGCTCTCGAGTCGAAAATAAAGCGTCCCCCCTCGAATATCCATATATGCTTATTTGTCCGCGCTGGGATAGCATGGCAAATATTTGCACGTTTATTATGTAGAATATATTGGGATTCCGGTATATTAAATAGGAGGGCTTATAGAGGGCATGGAATTTGATGAAAGTATAACGCATATGTTTCGCTCGTGTTTGATCTGGTCGATGATCCTTGGTTGGGATATTGAATGCTGCGTGAAAAAGTTTTATATGAGATTTTCTTCCATTGATTTATGGCTGATAGGAGGTACATAAATTTGGAATTTCATTCGAAGAAAAATGAATGGTTACATTAATCTTGTAGTTTAATGATATTAGTAATATGTAGATTACTTGGAGTCTGTAAAAAATAATTATTATCTATTTATAAATATTTTCCTTTAATTTCTAGCTATCTCAATTATCCTTTACTATAGTTAAATTTTTTTATTATTTCTTCTTTTACAAAGTTTAAGAAAAAAAGAAATTTAATTTAATTTAAAATATAAATTAAAATTGACTTCAATTAATTACAGCTACTACCGTATACGAATCTAATGAGTATTATAGTGACAAATTAATTTATCCATCAATAAACCTATGACTAAATTATTTCTAATTACTATCTTCGATATTATCGAAAGCTCCGTGCGTCATTCTACAATAAAAGGAAGCGATCTCCCGTGATTCGACACATTGACAGCCTTGACCTTATCTGCTTTAATGCAACGAAATGAGTTATAACATTAGTTAATTTTCCATCTGGCGATGCTCGTTTCTTTACTGCCTCTTCGCTGAAGCTTATTAAAACATTTAATTTTCTTACCATAAATATTGTATATATTAACTATATTTTAATAGACAGTGCATATCTTAGATTGTCCATATTACAAATACGTACAATCACTAATTTTGTAAAAGCAACGATATAAAACCCAATAAATAAATCTTCTCCCAGAAGTCACACCCTTCACTGTCAAATAATAAAAAGAAACAAACTATAAACTCCCCATCCGAAAAAAAACATCATCAACCACATCTCTCATCTCCGCCTCATCGCCAGAGTAACAAAAACCACGAACATCATCACCTACAGGCCAGATTCTCTGTCCCCTCCGACACCATAATACACGTCAATCGGG
Organism: Eupelmus kiefferi; assembly: GCA_030522745.1. Taxonomy (NCBI): domain Eukaryota; kingdom Metazoa; phylum Arthropoda; class Insecta; order Hymenoptera; family Eupelmidae; genus Eupelmus; species Eupelmus kiefferi. The sequence continues at coordinate 8,478 of JAPYZB010002481.1, forward strand.
CAGCCTTATCAAACTCTCCCTTTCTTCCCTTTCATTCTCAAGCGGCGAGTTTAACTTCCCCTCCGCATCGACTCCGATCTTCCCGCCTACGTCATCGAGGCGAGAAAACGTCAGAGTCGCACGTGTAGGTGGAAGCTGCGCTCGCTCGCTCCTCGGTTCACCTACCCTTCTTTCTTGTCATTTTTTTTTCACCCGGAGGCGAGACGAAGCCGATATCGCTTTTCTGCTGCAGGAGAGAAGGTTCGAGATGCGAGGGGAGTTTCCGCGCTGTGTTATCGGAGCGGTGCTTTATGAGGGGTGAAAGGACTTTTGTAATTTTTATTGAGGGACTTTTTTTTAGGGTGCAATGAGAGTATTTTTTGAGGATTGTAAGCGAAAGTGAGTGCTGGATTTTTGATTTTGAAATTTTGCGAGTGAATTACTTACTTTTAAAAGTATTTTATTTTTAAACCTTTCGCTGTTGCTATATGCCTAATTTCTGAACCTTTTTAAAGCTATCCATTTTTTTATAACTTTAAACTTCAGGTCTACGAAAAAATTTCATTTTTAACGTCATTGATTGAAGATATTTATTTTTAACTATCTGAACAATCTATCGATTATTTGAGAAAGGCACCATTAAAGTTGATTAGATATATTATTGGTTTCACTGCGTATAAAAATATTGCGTTTAAAAATAAAATAGAATAGTTTTTATAAAAATAGTAAAAGGCAGGACTACTGTAAATACTGTTAAATATGGCTCTTAATTATATTATAATTTTCCACTCTATTTAGATATTTTAATTAAATTAAAATACTACTGAATTTAATCATCGTAGAATATTAGAACTTTAGTCAAACATCGTTCTTTTGTTATCAAAATTGCCGTTTAATTGCACTCACCATCAAAGCACTTTACTCGAAATTTCTCGGAAAACCAATAATTAAACACCATCCTGTCGAACTATAATATCTCAAGCATCTAGTAATAAAACAACACAAAATTTCTCAAATCACTCTCTAACAAAAAAAAATCATTACACCAAAAACCCCATCCCCCACCCTACCCAAAAATCTCTGTAAATATAACTTTCAACCCCCACTCTAAAACCCAGCTCAGCGCTCGGCCACTCCTGGGCACCTGAGCCTTTCTCGGCAAATTTTCCGCAGGGTCGGCGCGTCCCGTCATCCGATTAATCGGCGCACGCTCGAGCGGCCGCCTCGGCTTTGACCGCCGCGCGCGGAGTCGTGAGCACCTGCTCATGCGAGAGCGAAAGTCCACCGTGTAGCCATATACACAACGCGCTCGCTCGCAGCCCATTGATAATTTTACTCACAGCGTCCTGCAGCTGGGCAGCCCGAAGGGGAGAGTATAACGGAGAGAGCTGGTACTGTACCGGCCTGTGATGCACTGCCCTCTTGGTTGGAGGAAATTTCTTTTTGAAAGCAAGCTGGGTGTGGAACTGTTGTTGGGGTTGGGTTTTAGGGTCGATTTTTTTGCTGATTCTAGGTGGAGATTGAGGAAATTGTAATCGTTGCTAAAAATAAACTTGGTGGTTGGAGTGTGCATTTATGAATATGGAAATGTTTTCTTTGTGCATTTTGCGATGTATGTTGCAGCATGTGTGAACTGTGGTATTAATGAGGTTAGTCGATGAATTATAATGAGCAGCTATGAATAGACACGAAGGGGGCAAGTAGTAACGGGAGGGATTGATCAGACGAGTTTGCGTCTACGAAAATATTTTTAATATAAAGTTTAGCATTTACAGAAGAATAATTTTTAACTTAAAGTAAAATTTAAAAATACTGTTTCGTTTTAAAAGACATAAATTTAATATGCAAGTAATGATTAATGAACTCTTAGTATAACTTAAAAATAACATTAAAACTCGATCTCGTCCCTTGAATCATTGTTCCCAATTCAAAGCAATTAGCCAACAATGCTAAATCATTATCCCATCCGTACAATATCAATTCTAATTATTAAAACGATAACGATCCGCAATCCAGCTTACCTCCGACCAGAAAACCCGAACAATAATCGCAAGATCAATAGCACCCTGGATCCATAATTTCACGAGCATTTCGCATTCAAACCAACCAGACGCTTCGATTCGCTCGATTAAACCAACGCGCCTAACGCGGCGCGTTCGTCTCCTTTGGGCGAATAAATTCGCGCGGCGAATCGGGCAAACAAAATCAATTTAGCCCGCGGCACGCGCCGCTCTCCTGTAATCAAATATATGTATGTCGTTCGCGAGGCCGCGCACGTGCCGCCGATTAATTTTCGCTCTAAATGGAACGTGGCGAGCGGAGGGCGATGGTCTGCTGGATGTGTGTTGATGGGAGAGATAAAGAAGCTGAAATTGGCGAAAGAGGTACGGGGAGGTGTGGGGGACTGGATTGATGGAGGAGAGGATTGAGTGAAAGGGTGTCGGATTTGTTTTGGCAAGGTTTAGCATGATTTTAATTATTTTTTTAATGATTTTATATTGCTATTTATCACATTTGTTTTCCTTGTAAGGATTCATTTTTCTCAGGACGTGACAAAAAAAATCTAAAACGACGAGGAATTCAGAAAGCAAAACGCAGAATAAAGCCTTCCCATAAACTCTCTACAACGGAATCTCTTGGGAAGCTTATGCTGGCGTGTAGCGAGGGGAAGTGTAACCGTCAGCCCTTGGAACCTTGAGTCTTCGGGACAAAAAAACCGACTCGCTTGGAAAGTTTGCAAAAGCGCCCGCGGGTCCTTTTGTGAGTTGCGCAACAATGAGCAAATGGGAATTCAAAGAATGATTACGGAAATTTCCGGGAAGAGCAGAAGTTGTTGGGGAAAATGTGTCGCACGTTTAAATAACTGTGCAATGATGATCAAACTGTTTGAAATATGATTCATCTAAATTGCATGGATGTCATCATTTGATTTCGACGAAATAGACCTTGGAAGGGAGATAAAATGTTTTTATTCTGTATTCAAATGGTTTGTTGAGTTCTCAAATTCGTAACTAGATTGGTAAAGAATAATTAAAGCAATACCAAAAAAGGTCAAGTGAGTAATAAAATTTATAAATTTTATACTACGCAAGTTAAAGTCACTATATGTAGGGATGAAACTTATAATAATAGATAATAATAATAATAAGTTAAAGTCACTGTATGTAGGGATGAAACTTATAATAGTTTGAATAATTCTTAAAGAGCTGAATGGTTATCGATTTAAAAAATGTGATATTGATTCGTTAATGTGAAGGATTCCCAGTTAACTTTTCTTAGCTAGCCTAGTTTATATTTAGAACAAAGAACTACGTATGAAAGAATTTTATAATTAGAACGATTTGCCGATATTTTTTCCCTGTAAAGCGAGAATTTACATTTACATGAAAATATCTAGGCTCCTTTTTTACATGAAAATATCTAGGCTCCTTTCATGAAATAATGAGAATGAATATAACAATATTTTTATAAACAATAATTACGATTATTCTTCAAGAATAATTTATTGATCAATGTAATTTAAATGCCTGTTATTCTTTCTTGTTTATATGCCTACACACTGTGTCAATCTAGTTATTTCTTGTTATTTAAAACGACCTTTATTTAAGTGAATTTTATTTTTTTTTTAATTCTACAAAATACAAAATTACTTAGAGCTTCTTAACCATTTAACGTCTTATCACTTCCACATCAATTACCTACATACCCAAACAAACCCTTCAACAAATCTCACAACAAAATTGAAAACTTTCAACGCGATCATCAAAATAACCAACAACCACTATAGTCACTAAAATCTACCAGATCCCAACGCGCTTCATCATTCCAAACCGGCATAGCGAAACAGTCCCAGCCAATTATCACAGCCAATAAAGCCGGCAAATCGAGCATCCTAGCCAATGTACACACTAAGCCTCAGCCGCTCACCGTAGAGACACGGCTTCGATAACTAATGACGTCGATTCGTTCGCTCGGATATACACGAGGGGGTGCACGTAATCACTAGTATA
>JAPYZB010002482.1:0-14329 GCA_030522745.1 Eupelmus kiefferi
CACAAACAAAATTATCCATCCATCTCTGCGGGCTCTTAGCGCTTGCTTGCATACTTTTCCGTGCCGGCGCGCGAGAGCGAGCTCAATCAAGGTTCGCTCTACATTCGTTCCTTCTCCCGCTTACTCCCGCTACGTGTCAATGGTACTAGAGCACCGAACGCATAGCCGGATACAATAATAACGAAATGCGGGTCACGCGCTCTCAAGCCGCGTTATTTATAAATACAAACTTACTCGCCCGCTCTCTTTCTCTTTCTTCGCGCCGAGGGAGATGCGCTTCGCAGTCTCGGGGGAGTAAACGAGGGGTTTGGGATTGGTTTTTTTTTATTCGCGGGGGCGGGGCTGATGGTATTCAAATTTTTGGGTTGAGTTCCGAGGGGAGTGGGAGCGTGGCTTGGGGAGGCGTGTGAAAGATAGTTCGTTAATGATGGTACTAGGGTAAAGTTCCTCTAGTTACAAAACTTTCATTTTGAAAAGCCAAGAAAAACGATCGATTCGACAAACATGTCACAACAATCCCCGACCCTTCAAAACCACACCCGCGCATCTTCGTTTTAAAATACCCAGCCAAAAGCCAAAAGCAAGCAAAACGCCCTTCCCCCGATGGGAATCCCCGTGCTTTCTCCTTTCTCTCTCCCTCAAGGAAAAAAGCTCAGCGCAGCTCTTTACTCAAAGGGTCCAGAAATATATACGTACACTGCGCACGCGAGCTTAGCGGACATTCGGTGCTCTTCATGGGGGGTTGGGCATCCGGTTGACTATTTCCAGAGTATAATCACGAAAACGCGTGCGCAGAGGGAAGACAGTGCGCAAAAAGGGGAACTCGCCTCAAGCTCGCACGTTTCCATCATTCTGCATTCTCGCACGTTATTGCCTTTCTTCCCTGCTCTCTCTCGTTCTCCTCTTTGATTTAACACGCCGTGGAACGTTTAACTCTCTCTCTCTCTTTCTGCGGGCTGCGCTCTTTGGTAATTCGAGTTAGGAGAGAGGGGGGAGGCCCTCTTTAAGATCCTCTTTCGTCCTCTCTTCTCATTTCGTTTTACGGCTCTCGCGCGCGGCCTTCGTTTTGCGGCTGCGCTGTTATTTCGCGCTTGACAAAAAGCGAAAGAGCCGAAAACGATTCGCGCAGGAGAGGGGGAGAAAGAAGCGGAGGCCGTGCCAAATCATTCGAGCGGAATCGGAGAAATTTAAAAAATATTCTAAATTTAATTGTCGCCGGTAGTCGAGTATGCGTCGGAGCGAGCTTTCGAAATCAAGCGAGCTGCCAATGCAGAGGGCTGGGGTGAAAAATAGCACCGATCCTGAGATGCCTGCGTGCCGTGGCACCTCGGGCTTGTTCGAGCTTGCTAGAAGAGTGCGATGGATGAGAAAAAGGGGGATGGGAGAATGACGCTTGGCGAGAGCTTTTTGCCTCTGTTTTGCTGAGGTTGTGAGCCTGAGCTGGCTGCTCGGTCGCTGGAAAGTTTTGGGAGGGTGGAGGATGATTTAGGGTGTGTTTAGGGTTACCGATCAATAATATCAAAACAAATCGTCTTTTTGTACACCAAAATTATCCATATAGTTTACAGCAAAAATTCCATAATTCAAAAACTGAATACACAACCAATATCACCAACCAAATCGAAATAAGTCACCGGATCGCTAAAGCCACTCAAAGCTCGGAATGCCCCCATTGTCCCAAAGCTCATCCCTCTCGATTCCCGTCGAGTCATATACCGATCTCCAGCCGATCCCAATCGCCGCCAACAATCGTACCTTTGACGGCGCGCATTGTGCGAATCATCCGATATTCGCGCTGTCTTTTTTCTTCCGTCCCGGGCACACATAAAGAGGATTAATGCGCGGTGCGCATCAATGGCCGCGATTATGATGCGGATCGCGCGAGCAAAGTAACGTCGATGCGAATTAAACCGATCGGGATACGCGAGTCTATGGCTCGCTTTGTGCGGCTCGCTGTGACGTCTCGAAATTGGATGTTTTCCTTTTGGAGGATGATTGCAACAGGGTAGGTTTTTTTTTGGGGTTATTGATGCTCGATCGGTGACAATCGGTTTTTATTCATAACGATTTTTTAAGCGATTAATGCTTTTACAAGTTACTATACACTTTACGTTTTATGAATACACAAAAAAGTTGTAGACCACTCCGCCCATTCGCGCAGCCCATCGCAATTATATAAACGTATCTCAGGGTACAACTCCTAGAGCTCCTAGAAAAACTGCCGCGCGTATATTTCTAGCGGATTTTATTTTCGAGCAGATCGGCGCATTGTTATCTTTAAAATAGATCAAAGTGCCTTACACTCGTCTATCGCTCGTCTAGTGTCTTTGACCCCATCGCTGCTCAAGAATATACGCGTACACGAGAGAGAGAAGGAGAAAGGCGTCGGGACGCAAAAAACAAAAGATTCCAACGTTGTGCGCTTGGTACGCAGGAGAAGAAGCCAGCGCGTTTCTTCGATTTCCGCGTTTTTCCTGGCCGAGCGCCGAAGCAATGACCCTTCGGAAATGCGCCTTGGTTTTGCGATTCGTTTAGCATTGCCGGACCGACGATGTAAATAGTCCCGGGTTCTGGGATCGATCGGACGATTCGCAGCTACGATTCTTTGTATAAACTAATGCGAGGATGAGAATTGTAGAATATAGATTATTGATTAAGCATAAATCTAGTATTTGAGCAATCGCGCGGTGAATCGTAAATAAAGCTCGAAGTAACGAACCGTCGTGTTATACAAAAGCAAACTGTCTCAACAATGGGACCAACAGCGTCAAAGGCAATTATTTCATACGCAGCCAGCACCGCAGGGCCTAATAGAGTCTTCAATGTTTCCCAAACACGGCCCAATCGATACACATAAACCCAACCATTCACCCCGCTCTACATCCTCTCAAAAAGGGGTTAGCTCGAAATTTATATTTGTACCATTACCTCGCGGAGTATATAATTGAGCGATCGCGCCGAATAAATCAGCCATGCGCGCCCGCGCACTCACCCCTTTTTTCCCCTACCCAAGCAAATTGGACATGTTATTTCGCGACAGATGCAACCCCGGAAAAATCGGCCGGCTTTCTCTCTCTGTTTTGACAGCGTCTCTGCGTGCGCGCGCACGCGCAAATGAAATTCCGCCCGCGGTGAGCGCGCGAACAAAGCGGCTCTTCTCCCCCTCGCTTTTTTAAAGCCTCTCTCCGTCTCTCTCCTATACACGCTATCTTTTTTCCCGTCTCCGCCAATTTCGTCGTGTCCTGCTTTTAAAATCGCGCTCCCCTTATATTTGAATTCGAAAGGGTTCGTTCGATGAATTCTGTTTATTTTCAAGGGCCAATGTGTCGCTCGCCCCTGCGCGAAAAACGGGGGCGCGAGAGCGGGCCTCCGGAAAAAAGGGGTTATTCAGGGGGGCGGTGTGCGCCGCGACATCATCAATCGGTGGAGCGAGCGCGTGCGGCTGTGCTGGAGCGGTGGTGGTGGCTGTCAAGGCCGGGCGCATTCTTTTCGGATCGCTGAGTTTTCGCTTTCTCCAGAGCTGAGCCTGCGTGTAATCGAGTTTTTAAAATCGGAGCTGGATATTGTCCTTTGGGTTTGTACAATGGGTCGGCCTGTAATAATAGTCATTTTCCGGTTATTCTTTAGATAGATTTATGGCGCTTTTGGATCTTTCGAGCTTTATTGTTTGTTTAGTTTGTTAGTAAATCACAATTATCTTGAGCTTCGTCTTGATTTATTGAAACGAAATTTTATTCGAATTTTTAAGCTTGTGAACGATTGAAAATTTTCAAAGCCAACACCCACATAGCTAATATTAATCAGCTCCTAACGCTGCTGCTTCTCGTCGTCTTTCATCAAATTAAAAAAAACTCAGCATCAGCAGCAGCAGTACCAGAACCTTCGTTACACATACACGGGCGGCTTAGCAGAAAATCAAAAGCCCGCGCAAAAGAGGGACGCTAGGATCGAGTTTTTCGTACACGCATATATAGGGAGCCCGCGCGCTCGGCACGTGGCTGACTACAACCCCCATATACAGCAATTAATGTCGTCGCAGCGAGAGCGAGTATCGTTTTACGCGGCTCTATCTTTCCCTTCTCTTTTTTTTCTCCGCCCGTCTTCCTTTTTGTCTCTCTCGATCTCGTGTGTACACAGTTCCTGAACACACTCTGGCTATATGGGAAAGCGAACTCGCGTTAATCGACGTACTTAATTAACGGCCGATCTCAGGCTCGTTGAAATAGAAATGGAAGGGCTGCTGTTCGAGGCTTAGTACACTATTGATTTATACAGCATCGAGGGCGGAAGAAGAAAGCTACCGTTCGCCAGAGACAATCGTCAATCCACTCCCTTTACTCCAAACCATTCCCGCAAGTCTAAACTCTATTAAACCCCGAAGCGCAAACCAGTAGCCAATAAATAAAACAGCGCCGTGTTCTGAACCTCACTTACAAATCGACGCGTCACAACATAATTCCACCTCAACCCATAACTCACCTCACCACACCGCGATCGAAAATTTCAATACACACACGTCGCCTTCCGCGCTCGAAATCAGCCGCGAATCTTACCCTAGGTGGCGTCCCAGGTCGGGATATGCTGCCCCCTGGCGCGCCGGGCCGGCAACAATAAAACACGCAGCCGCACAGTCAGAAAATCGTGCAGGACAATTTGTCGTGCCGACTGCGCCCGCGCTTTTCTCATCTCGTCGCTTCTCCCTCGGCTGAATCCGCGGGACGATAAATGAGATTTATTCAAATTGCGCGCGGGACTCTCACTCGGGTGGCTCTTTACGATAGAGAGAGAGAGAGAGAGAGAGGCCGATATCCGCAGCCGCACAGAGTCGTTAAATCAAACGAGCCGGCAGTGTGGAGACAGAGGGAAGAAAGGACGGTGGGGGAAAATCTCATTCGCGAAAGGAGAAAATAAGAGAGGCCGAGAAAGTATAAAGAGGGCCAGAGGCTCGCTATAAATTTCGCCCCGCGCGCTCTCTCGCGTATACACTTGCATATATACATATGCGTGAACGCACAAGTTTCGCAAGGCTTCATAGATATCCGGGGAATATCCAGGAGAGGGAGCAGCAGCCGTCGGCGGCCAATAGCAGCTCTCGGGACCGGCGCACTAATTATAATGAGCGCGCGAATGCTGTGTGTGTGTGCATGCGTTCCTTTCGTCTCGGCGAATCATCAATTATCGAGCGCCGGGGAACGAGATTTATACGCCGAGGGAGGATATAGGCCTTTTTCGAGCGATATTGTTCCGAGGCTTTTGCTTCATTTTTGGGCTCTCTCCGCGCGGGTGCGCAGAGCGCAGCGCCGATTAATGACGGGCGCGGGGGACGGCCCAAGTTAATTTGTAGCTCTCTGTAGCTTTTATTTTTTATTTTTGGTTTTTTGAGATGTGTGTTTCTGTTTGCGCTCGGGGTCGCCATTTTTGCGACGTCCGGAAAATGATTTATAATTGCGGATCGCCTGGGATTCGAGAAAGAGCTTGTGTATTAATGAAAAATCCGAATGAAAAGTCGTTTTGTTGCGCCGATAACAAATTGCTAGCTTTTTCGAGACCACTCGTCAATTATATCGATACGGCTTTCTCTCTCTCTCTCTCTCTCTTACCGAGATTTACGATCCCCGTATAATCCGCATCATTCCTCCTTTTATCCGACTTTTATTATTCCCAACCTCCGATCCGAGCTACAATATTTACCCAACCAAGAGAGAGCCGAGAAAAAGCCGGCCCTTCGCTACATCCTTAAATCATCCCGATGCTCTCGCCGCCCAAAAAAGAAGACAATTAGCGCAGCCGCGAGCCTTTCTCGTCTCTCCGCCACAAAGACCCGAGCAGAAGGTGTTAAACGGAGCGCGCGCGGGTGGGGCGCGGAGCCATAACGCAATTTTGACAGAAATAACGCGCTGAGAGACAATAAGTCGGCGCGACGCGCTAGCTCTGAGAATAGTTCGGCGTAATTTTGCAGTCCGCTTTTCCTGGATTCTCGTTACGCCGGACGAGTTGCTGCTGACGAGGCGACGAAAATAATTTTTTTGTTAAGGGGGTATACGGGGGCCGGATTGTAAAGTTCGTTGTTCGATTTTTCCTTTGTGACGCGGAGCCCTTTTGCCATTGGGATTTTCGGAGCCGAGAACCAGGCGAGTGTAATTGAATTTGACCGGGGCTATTATTCAGGGATAATGGAAATTTATGTTTGGCAGTCGGAGGCGTCTGGTAAGGGAATATCCGCCTGCTTAATTCCTCGCAGCGACTGTAATGCTTTTATTGTACGTAGGCGATTAAAAAATTCAATTCGTCTATAATATAATAATCAAGCGAGCTTATCCTTAGCTCAAACGTTAAATTCCAATTCTAAACCCTTTCTCCAAAAAGTCGACTTTCTATATACCCAACGCGCAAAAATTACTCGCAAAAAGCAGCACAATACTCTCTCCTACGTACTCCCAGGCATACCCCAACAAAGCCTCGCTCACTGAAAAATTTCGTGCGTGCACATGGCGCACTTTGTGCCTCGCTCCTACAACATACACGCTTACACTTTTTTTATTTCACAGCACGTGCGCGCGCATACTGCAAAAAGGCGTAATTTCGGCGGCACTCGAGACTCGCGCGAAAAAAGAGAGGGGCGCGCGCAAGAAAAACAGACCGGAGGATATATATACACCGTACTCCCTGTGCGTGAGCCAGCCGATAGCGCAACGGTTATTAAGCGAAATTTCGCGCACACCTGCCCTCGCCCTTTTTTTTCACTCTCGCGCATGCGCGTATGTATATACAGAAGCGCGAGGGCATTTTTCCGGAAACAATGTTGTGACAAGGGCCATCGACATGGCGTCCGTTAGGAAGCTTTTTTTTCGGTATTTAGCTCCTCTCTCCGACGGCCCTAGCGGTTCAATGGAGCCTTTCGGGCCCGTATACAGACTCGCGCACCTATACTCGCAGCGGGCCACTCTATTGCGCGCATTATACGCACACGTGTTGTTACATAAGTGTGCGTGATCGCGCAGAGGAGAGTAGGCATGTAGGGCAGCGAGGGTAGGTTATAAAGGGTTATTCAGCCGGAGCCCGCAGCGGATTAAATGATAAAAAAAGAATCCGGGAGCCGGCTCTTTTCAGGCATCGGCTTTTTGAAAAATTTTAAAGCCCCCCGTATATGTATCCTTTATTTTTTCCCGGACGATAGCTCGAGGAAGCGAGCCGTACACATAAAAGGGGTGTGCGTATATATACGCGTTTCCGAAGGGGAAAAAAAGGACGGCGCACGCGTGATTTCTCATATTTTTCAAGATTTACCTCGTTTAAGCCCCGTCACGTTTCTTTCTCGCTTATGTGTATAGTTGTATATATACATCGAAGCCGACTGCAGAAAAAAATAAAGGGAACACGAAAATTTTACAGAAGAGAGAGACTCGCTCTTATAATGCGCGCATACGCGTGGGTGGCATTCGGGGGGTCCCGCGCTGTGCTCGCAATCTCAGCGCGATTCCTCCTCCTCTCTTTATCTCCTTCGTTCGCCTCGTTCGCCTGGCTCTCTCGGATCTCGAGGCTATAGGTAAATGAGAGAAGAGCGTTTATGTAAAGCAGCGCAAGAGGAGAGCATAGAGCGAAGCCCTAAGGAGGCCCTGCTGCTTTTGTTTCGCGGCCAAACGTTTGTTTTGCGGAATAAATTTGTTTTATGCAAAAATAAGTCATTTTTCGCGGACCGAGACTTTTTCTCAGGTCGGGGATGGAAGAGCTTGTTTATGCTAATGCGCCGAAGAGAGGATGAAAATTGATTGCGAGGCGAGGAGAGTTTTTCTGCTTTTTCTGGATGCGAGGGGATTACGCTGGATTTTTTATGCTTTTGGTTAACAAAAGTGGACTCGGAGCGGGTTTAAGACGCGGGGACGCTGGAAAGGCGTAGTAAATATATTTTTTTGGCTACTTGATTACAATGCATTATTGAATTTCTGCTTTTGAAATATTCATATTACCCCGCACAATGCTTTATTAAATGAATTATTTATTTCAAAACAAATTTACATGCGAGCATTCAGCGACGCTTCCATAAAAACATCGTCCTCTGGCTAATAAATAAACGGCAAGCTTTAAAAATTTTCGACGTCCTGCAAACTTCCTCGAACTTGGCATTAACTTCGCTTTTATTCCGAATCCCTCGAAAGAGGAGCTAATAAGCTATCGATAACAGGCCCCGGCACTAAATCAAAACGAAAGGCCAGAAAGTCGCGGAACTTTTTTTCCTTTAGAGAGGAACCAGACTCGGAATCAGCCGGCCAAAAAAGAAACCAGCGCGGGCACGGCGCATTAATCCTGTTTCTTCTTTCCGCTCGAAAAACGCTTCCAGGGAAAAGTGCGGAGACAAGAAAGAGGCGTGTGTGGATGTAAGGAGTATGTGGGTAATGCCTTGGTTAATGTAATGCCCTTTTACTTGGGAAGGCTTTGAGGTTTCGAAGGACTTTTAGTTTGAAAGATCAATTTTGGTTTACTTTTTTTTTGGTCAATAACAAAAATTTGATTGTTAGATCTTATCTACATACAATTTCGTGTGTTCGTCATATTGACAGAAAAATTTATTTTATACCTAGCGATTACTTTATTAAATTTGCCGATTTCACCAATCGAAACCTTCTAATTATTTCCAATACGTATTCCACTCTAAACAAAACTAAAAACACTCCCCGTTTTAATTAAAAAAACCCTCCATACTCTTAATCAGATAAATAATCACTCCGCAAACAAAAAAACCAAAATAAAACCCAAAACGCACGCATATGAATACCAAGCCCCCCTCTCCACTTCTCCGAAAGCCCCTCTCATTTTTTTTCCCTCATCCAACCACTCGCGCGCGCGCGCGAATCGCAGGAAGCCCACATTAATCCGCGCGCGTTTCCAGTTTCAAGCTACACTCGCACGGCGGGCGCAAGAAAAACGTCGCTTTAAAATCGTCGCGATTGATCACCACGCGCTCCCCGGCTTATTCCCCGAAGCTCGATTTCACGCACTCCCCCCCTTACGATATTCGACAATTTTCGTGCTGTACGAAACTCGTTCCTCCGCGGGACCCCATAACGCATATATCCAGCTCTCTCTCTCTCTCTCTCTCGGTCTCTGGCGAGTTTCTTGGAATCTCCGCAGTCGGGGACCGATGTATTATGTACACGAGTGCGTTCCGCGCAGGTACGCGGATACCTAAAGTGTATTCGCAAAAATGTATATATATACCGCTGGGGAGAGGGAACAAAAGCAGAGCACGCAAGTATAGTCTCCTTTACATGCAAGCGCCCGGGTTGTAGTTGTTTCTGTCTTTTTTTATGTTTTTTTTTTAGGAGCGGAGAATTGATTGTGGGAGGTGGGGATTCTGGGAGTTCGGGATTTTCGAGAATGGCCAGTCGATCGGTAATTTGATAATTTTTTGGTAAACAGCCGCGGGAGGGTTCGGTTTAAAGAGAAATTACGGTTTGAGGTACGAGCCATTACGCTGCAGCTGCTGATTTTGCATTCTTGGTTGCTGTAGTGCATGATCGTGTGGTGGCTGGGTAATTGAATAATCCTTAATAAAACACGCTATTAATTTTTTTTCTTTAATATTAAAAAAATTAAAAATGTAGCCATACGATTCTTTAGAATAAAAATATACGTTTTTAACGATCAAATAACATCACGATTCCCACCCAAAAAACCCGACATCGAGCCGATCCATCACGCACCTCAAAAACAAATCCTCCAAAACACATCCTACCTAAAAAAAACACATACCAATCACCTCTCCATCAAAAAACGCTTTCCACATTAGTCACCCATCCACATTACCATAATTCCTCGCGAGCCATAAACTTTTCATTTTCCCTGAAATCCACTAAAAAAGCGTCCGAGTGCCGAACGGTACCAGCGTTCCGATACATCATCTCCGGTTTCTTGCGGTTTTCCTTTCTCGTCGTCGCCGGCAGGCGAACCTCTCCGGAGAATGTCACGGACGATTTTTCGACTTGCGCGCGGGTCTCCTTTTTTCCCGCGATTTCGCAATGCCGAGTCGCGTGTCAGCCGATTCGCGCAGCCGTAGCGCGTTGGATTTTTTTCTTTGTATTTTTAGGCGTACTAAGAAGGTGGCTTGGGTTGACGGTTTTGAATTTAATGTTGGGGAATCGGCGTGAAATGAGGTGATTTTGGTGCTTGAGTTTTGTTGGGAATAGTGGTGTTATAATTTAGGTGTTGAGAAATTGTTTATTCTATAAATAATGAGGCACGTTGTTATCGACTGAAAATCGTAATTAAATTTGAAATTAATTACTCTATAATCTTGATAAAGCTAAACATTACCGGAATCATGCATTATAATTGTTAAAAAATTTCATAATGCTCCCGAGTTAATTAAAGCCCCCGTGTAAACTAATAACGCAATCCCCGGCAAAATTAAAATTACAAATCACAAAAAGAAGTTTCCCCATTGGCCGCCATGAAAATCCAGTCCGACCGCATTTTTATCACTCCCAACACATAAAATATTAACTCTCCCGATAAACCGATTTTTCCAACACTCCGCTAATCCAGCGCGACCAGCCAGCACAAGAGCAAAAGAGCCAATTCCGCAACGAACAATAAATTCATCCCAGCAGTCCGTGTCTCTAGGCTCGAATTTTAATCGACGCTCGGTATCGCGCTCCCGATCTTTGGCCTTTAATATAAGAATCCTGGTCTTGCTAAGCGCTTAGATAGCGGCGCTATTACAGGCCAGTGCCGCGCGCGAAATGCACACTTACACATACATACGTATGTATAAAAGGAGAGAAACATTCCGCGGGGCGGGCGCCGATAAAATCGAGGAACGCCAATTACGAGAAAAGGCAAAACGCGTGCGTCATGAAAAGCGTTCTCTCAGTGCGATTTATTTTCTCAGCGCGTAAAACAGCGAGGAAAACGATACACGCGGGGAATTGTGGTTTAATAATAAAGCGAGCGCTGGAAGAGAGAGAAAAAAAAATGATCGAGAAGGCTGTATCTAGGCCAGTTTTATAAATGGAGTAGATCGGCTGCATTGTTGGAATAATTTATACTTGCTTTTCGCGTATTGATATTGCGCGCGCGTCTCTTTTTTTCGAGGCCTTCTTTATGCCATTGTCTTGCGGGCTTGCTCAAGCCGGCTTGTTAATGCTCGGCGAGTGTTATTCATTATTTCTCCTTACTTTTTGATTAATCGCTCATTAACGTTTCAGTTCTTAAATTAGCATGGGTATTCATCAGGCCTGTCTTTTATCCAGACTGTTTTCTATTTTGCAGAAAAGAAAAGGCTATTCGATATTCATTAATAATTATTACAGACACAATGGATAATAGATAAGAAATCGTTTGTTCTACAAGCGCTTATTAAAAGAGCCCACAGAGAGCGAGCTATCCAGAAAAAGACCTAATTACCATACAACAAAATTCTAAAAATTTCCCACTATAAATTCAAACGCCGCGTTTTCCGCGTAAACCAATATCCCAGCGAGCAAACAAACCCCGCTGCACTCTGCATAACTCAGCCCACCACAAAACAATCAATCCGAAGCAAAAAGCTCGTGCAAAACAACCGGACTCTCCTACATATATTAATCCTCGAAGGCTCAGCTTGAATTAACGCTCGGCCGTCTCCCTCCTGCCTCGGCTCATCCATTTTCCCAAGCGTGTAATTACCCGGGAAGAAAATTTCGCGATTTACGACGGAAGTCGCGATCGATCCTCTGGTGTGGGCCGCCGCCTGCATATAAAAGCGCATATACAGAGGGAGCGGGGTAGAAGAAAAAAAGAGGAGGAAGTGTTTCAGCGGCGCGTCGCGAAACAATGCTCCGTGTATCGCGCTTTATCAATAGCGCCGATCTCGCGGCGCTCGTTTTTCCTTCTACCTCTCCTCTGCGGTGCGTATATAATATCGCGGCGATACACTGTTTATTAGGCATGTGCAGAGAGCGCGGGCGCCTTTGCATATTATAATCGCGAGTATTGATCGGCCCCGGCTTGTGTGTGTGTGCAGTGCGTGTTTGCGTTGCCGAGTTTTATGGCTGAATGGAGCTTTTTAAGGATGATGCGCGCCTTATGCCTTTTTTTTTATGGTTCGTAGTGCCTTCGCCGGCGCTTTGTTTCCCTTTTCCGCTGTTTGTTCGGTAAGATCGGAGGTGGAAATCGGAAATGTATGTGCGTGCTGGATATTGTTTGGTTTGTGGAAAGGCTGGGGTTTGGTATTTCGCCTGTAATTTGTTAATTAGCATTTTGATTATTTTTATGGCTCTCTGCTTGGGATTATTTACGATCTATAAATTTAGTCTTATCGCGTCGGGTTTTCAGAGCAGAACGGCGCAGTTGATTTTGTGGAAATAAATAACGTTAAGTTTTTAAAATGCTAACGTATATTTATATAAGAGAAGGTTAATTATCCTTCAATATCTTTCCACAGCATCGTTGTTATAAGAATCTTTGTTTAAAACTCGTTCTCAACCGCGAAAAAATCCGGCTAAAAATAGAAATATTTACGTTTTTAGGGCATTTCTGCCGAAACTCGATGATGAACGTCGCATTCCAGTCGGTCATGATTCATTCGCTTCTGAATTTTTGCGGAAACATCGCGGCCCAATCCATATACACGACCCAAAGAAATCTTTACGGCTGTAAAAGCCCATATAATGAATTCCTGAAGGTCCGCGCGCCAAACCGTGGCCCCATACACTCGGATAGGCCTACCCCTCCTACCTAGCGTCGAATTTATAGCCCGAAATATTTCCGAGACAGATTGAATAGCTAAATTTTTTTGCGCGGCTACCCTGTAATTAGCAGGCGCTCTAACCGAGCTCTTGAGTGACATTTGCTTTTCTTGCTGCTCTGGAGCGCTGGCAGTCGTTAATTTTTCGACGATATTCAGGAGAGGAATATTATATCTTATTAACTTCTTTGGAGGATTTTTTGTTTTCATTCTTGCCGGGGATTCCGGCTGGCCGACGTGAATTTGACTTTTTCGATTGTTTAGAATGCACTTATGGAAATGTGGTCTTCTTTTTGTGCTGTAATCAAAAATGTTCCCACGGTGATGTAGCAATGTTACTTATTAAAATAAAAAATTGACTTATTATTAATCAAAAACAATATTTGAGTAATATTCCATTCCCTCAAATCATTCATTTTTTCTAAAATCAATATTTCATTCCCAAACAGGTAACAAAGCGCAATAAAATGTAAACTTGTCAAAAAACATCCATCACCCAATCAACGCGAAAATAAAAAAACCCTCGCATCATCCTCATCACTAACCCATCCTCTAATCACCGTACTTAAAAGTCGCGATGACAAACTCGAAACCTCGTCAGCCGTCGAAATTAAATTCCTCCTGAAATTCCTAGTTTCCGCCGCGCGCGTGCGGCTTATGCAAGACGTTCCGATGCGCGTTTATATGCATTGTAACGTTAGCGAAGGCGAAAAAAAGCGAGGAATAAAAGATTAAAAGAGGAGAGCGGAATAAAAAAAAAACTGACTAATCAGCTTGTGCGGCGAGCTCCTCCTTTGTCGCGTGGGTCGATGAACGGCTGCGCGCCGCTCGCGCGTAATTTGCATGACAAAATTTTGCGTGCCGCGCTGTTGGGCTGTATATACATGTAAGCGAGGAGTTGCTGAGAATATAAGGGGAATGGGAAGAGGCGACGCCAGGCGGTCGATCGATAGAATTAGAGTAGTCGGGTGGAGGGGAGCGAGTTATCGAGCGAGGGCTGCCCGGTCGATACGCGCGCTCGATAGTGAGGAGAGCGACGTTATCGGCTCGGATAGTAAAGTAGCTTTTGGGATCTGTTGGTAGCTTTTTTGAGATTTTTTAAATGATGTGGACGTAGATTGATCTTTAACGAACCAAGCTGTTTCTAGTTTTATTATCAATTTATTATCTGTCGACGTTTCGGAAGGCTTGCAACTTCCCTTTTCAAGACTTCAATAAATTAAACTAAAATTTAAGTTAAATTAAACTTAAATTTCTTTGAGATTTTTTAACTTTAAAATTATTATTGGAAATTTTTATGTTGTTATTATTAATTTTGGTTGGTTTTTAAAAATAAATTCTTTATATTTGTATTATTAAATTGCAGATTTGTTTATGTAATTGTTATATGCTTAAGCGGATGACAAATATAAAAGACATCAGTATTTTTGCTTCAATATGAAAAAATTATTACATATGATGTTATACTGTATAATTTCCCGATTTTTAATTAAAAAAAATTTACTTCCTGTGTACAAAGTATTTATTTTTGAAGTCATTGTATTATATATTTTATTTTCAAACTGATTCAAATTAATTTCTTTATTAATAATTATCCTTATAATA
>JAPYZB010002483.1:0-13272 GCA_030522745.1 Eupelmus kiefferi
ATTTTTTTCGATGAAAAAAAATTATTGCAATGCAGTGCATAAGGTAAATTCCATTTTCGGAGCTAGTTTTACACGACCAAAACATGCCATATCTGCTCAATAGAGAATAAATTACTGCTTTTCTTACCTAGTGATAGAATGTGATTTTATATTTTTCTCGTATAAAACAGGCTCTAAAAATCGAATTTCTCTTAGCTTATCAGGAAAAATATAGTATACGCCACCCGCGAGCATAGACTTTCCCGCACTGATTTTTTTTGTCAAACCGACCAGTGCGAAAATCACCTATTTTACCTACATCTATTATACAAAAAATAAGAATTTGAAATAACATAATTGTTGCTTCCATATAGAGGACTAGTAAACAAAATCCACTTTCGAATTTAAATTTGAACTAAATAATGAAAAGTTACAGCTAAAAAAAGCTATCTATGGTGGCAACAACTGTCCTTTATGCATCGATGTGGGTGTGAAGTAAAATGTAGCGAGCGATTAAATTTTATAGAAACATGTATATACAATCGACATATAAAAAAAATATAATATTTCCAAGTTTAAAGCTCTAATCAAGTGGGATACGTATAATGAATAAACGATACGATAATCAAGGAAAAACGTCTAAAGCAACATCACTTCTTCGCCAAACCCCATGAACACAACGCCTTAAAAGAATCCTTTCTGATTACTTTAAAGTCTCAAATAAAAATTTATCACTCCCAGTTCTATTTATTCTAATAAACTCACTCGATCGTCCAAACAAGAATGAAAAAGCAAAGCATGATCCATTAGAAAGTCTTCCCGGAGCTGAGTCGCAAGACAAAACGATCCGAGAGGATGAATAAGACGAAGAGGAAGAAGAAGCCAAGCTAGAAGGGAAGGAGGGATACTCGGTCCCCCCCTGAGGTCTGGGATAATGACCTCAGACTTCGAGACTACCCGTCGTCCTTGCTGTGCTGTGCACGTGTTCCACACCATCGCTACGGGGTGTGTGAAAGTGTGCGTCTGCGCTGGGTGGACTGCGGGTTAATATAAGAAGGAAGGACATTTTTATTGGAAGAAGTTTTTTAAAAAATAAACAAGATATGAATGATAATCTGCTGCATACGTTCAATATAATAGCAGACAAAACATCTCTATAGTTGTATAAAATTTGTAATATTAATTAAATTCTTAGAGGTTTCTAAGAATGTAATGTATAAGAGGAATGTATCAGCTCAGGAGTTTCTCAAATTTATCCAAGATTTTAATCTTGTTTTTTTTTTGTAATTTTCAAAACATTTCAAAAGCAATAAGTTTTTTCTTTATAATATTTTATTACATAATTTGGCTATTTATAAATTTTTAAGCATAAAATAAAAAATTATCAGGTATATTTTTTATTTTGTACAAATAATTAACACTGTTAATTATTAAACTATAAATTTTACTATTCAATCTTAACTATCGACTTTACAAGTATTTTTTTTTTTTTTTTTTTTTTTTTTTTTTTTTTTTTTTTTTTTTTTTTTTTTTTTTTTTATTTTATTTATTTATTTTTTTCTTTTTTTTTTTAATTAACTGCATACAATTTATCACATTCATTGTATGAAAAATGAAAATCAATCTTAAAAAGTCTGCTTGAAATCCATCTGAGATTAAACTTTAGAAAAATGCATAAGTGAAATATTAAGGAGAAGTTATAGGCCAGAAAGCAAGCAAAGGTCGGTCACTTTGTTCCTCCTGCAGGTATAAGCCGAAAAGGGCGGCTCTCTTCAATTTTCCGTAGTCCTTATTGGTGTAATTATTGTCATCTGCTCTACGATCTTTGGGAGATTTTAGTTGTTATCCAATAAGAAAAAAAATCAGATCTTGAGAACTTTTAGAGCGTGGCTTAAGACAAATATCTATAAATCAAATTGTTTTTTTAAATTGTTTTATTATGCAATATATAATTAGTTCAAATTAATATTTAACAAATTAGATTAAGGAAACATATTACAATATACATTTATTTACATATAATTCTCACGAAAAGTAATTTACAAATTATTAATATATAACTAAGTTAGTATTATTTTATTAGTTATTTAGTGATATGTACACATTTCTTTACTTTACTTTAAAAAAAACAGTATCTAATAAAGTAAACACTACTATAAAATTGCTAAGTAACTTTTCTTTAGTTAAAACTAAAATAAGATATTTTAAAATTATGTGGGGAAATTATAAAAATATTATTCACTTCAAACAGTAATGATCAAATTCATTTTTCTCGTTTTTGCTTAAATCTGAAATCCATATACATTATTTCTGTAAAATGCAACATAAAAAACTATTTTAATAACAATATGAAAACAAATAATAAATATCAACATAGTATATAATTTTCAATATATATAATAAAAGTTGTAAGTAATAAATAAATTTGATACAAAAAAACAATCCAAAACTCAAAGATCTTATTGCAATGTAAAGCATGCAATAACTAGAGTATGGTATCACAATCTTAATTTAACATAAAGCAATACAAAATTGTAGAATTATTATACATTTAAAAATATTTTTAAAGTAACAGTACCAAATAAAAGTAGATAAATATTTTCTATTTATCAGCAATGCTGTATAACAATTCCTTCAATGAGTCTTCGTTAATGGTTTGAAGTGTGGAAAGATTAACATTATTCTCACTGAAATGTTCTTCTATATTACTATGGTCTACCTGGACAGCGTTTGCGCTGTTGTTCATTGGTGGAAAGCAGTCAGTAGCGTCAGGTGATTTCTCTAGATTACTCACCGGCGAAGACAGCCTTAAATGTTCCATTTCTGTCGAGGGAGAGGATATTTCATTTTCTAGAGGAGACATGACCATAGAAAAGAAATCATTAGAATTGTTTGATTGATTTTTACCAGATATTTTATCATAAGACACTTCACGCGATGGTGTTTGATTCCACATCTCATTTGTAAATTCACTATTTAATGTTTTCACATTAAACTGCTTAGAAATACTACTACAGTCTGATAACGGAGAATTATTTTTATTGTTAGCTGTTTCGTTCCATAAATTCGTATCTGTTATTACATTAGATGTTTCGCCCTCAATTTTTGAACTATTTCCTTTGAAGTCCATTTCACTAGCGGAATCTTGATTCCACATATTCTGCATAAATTCATTACTTCGATTTGTATTTTCTTTATTTTTTTCTTGATTTACATTGTTATCATTTGTATTTTCAACATCTAACTTTCGTTTCAAGACATGTTGACCTTCATCATTGAGAACAAAAACATATTGATTTTCTTCACTTGTACTTGGTGTATCCATAAACTCTTCATCTTGTGAAGAAAACCCATTCGTTTCTTTCATTTTGGATGCATTCTTCAGTTGTTGAACGAGACTATTTTGATGTACGACTGTGCCAGGTGGTTGTTGTGAGCATTTGTGAGTTCTCTGGCTGACCTAAAAAATATTTTCAGTTTAATCAAAATTATATTCTTTTGATTCAAATTGTGAATTTCCATAACTCAGTAGCTGGTGTTAGATAGATTCAACATTAAAAGAGATTTTGATAATTTATAACAAAAGTTTTTAAAAACTGATAATTTTTGTTTTTTGAGTACCTTAAGGATTAATTATAAATTGACTTTAATTAATGAATATGATGAATACTGAAATCTTACCTTATATCTGAAGCTTTTACCACATGCTGTGCATTTATATGGCATAACTCCAGTATGAATTCGTCTATGTACTAAATAAGAAACTCGTTGTCGGAAACATTTTCCTAAAACAATTTGATTTAAACTTAAGAATATAGAACAAATCAATATTTAAAGTAAATGAATAATACAGTTTATTGGTGAAGTGTCCAAATATTGTTTGTTGTAATTTTTATTAGTATAATGTATTTTGAAGTATTTTTAAATATAGTTAAATTGAACAATAAATATAAAAAAATATTAAAAAAATGTTACTGTACTTTCTGTTAAGCTTGTTAAAAATTTTGAGATTTCAAAAAACAAATCAGACGGAGTATCCTGTTTATTTGTCAGTGTGTAAAACAATAAATGAAATATTGAAACAGAAAAACTTACCGCAAGAAATTTATATATTGTTAAAACATATAATCACAAATCTTTGCACATGGAAAATGTTAGTAGGAACTGAAAACAATAAAACACAGGGCACAGTATTTAGTTAAATAAATAAGCAAATAAACGCTAAAGCAGAAGAGTTATTGCTGTCAGCGTACCACAGGATTCGCAAGCAAAAGGCTTCTCTCCCGTATGAATCCTTTCATGATTGTGCAGAGTAGAAAGTTCTTTAAAAGAACGACCGCAAGTAGTACACGAATGTGGTTTGTCATCCTTATGATAAAGTCTGTGCTTGTGATAGGACTGCTGAAAGGTGAATGTCTTGTCGCATATACTGCACTTGTAAGGCATTTCACCCGAATGAAGTCTTTTGTGTTTTTTAAGAAAGTATTTTGTAGTAAACATTTTACTACACACATCACATTCCCACTGTTTGCCGTCGTGAATTTTCAAGTGCTGCGTAACGTGTTGCTCCTAAAAAAACGAATCAATCAATTATTAAAGAGCACTAATGTTCAAGTAAATTTTCAAAATAAAATAGTATATTTCGATACTAGTGCGAGAAAGTGATTTTAGACTCATGTGGACGTTTGCGCCAGAGTAAAGCGAGGGTAATAAAGCCACACGAGGTTGAAGTCATTTCCTCGCTCATGTATCGAACCGTATTTTTTGATACGCTGTGCACAAAGCGAGTTTAGCATACGCTTTGTTGTTCGAGCGTGCACGAAATCGAGCTTTGCGCATGGAGTTTGCAACTTTTGCGTTAAAATACAAGTGCAATAGTATAAGATAAGAGAATTTCACCTTTCTGAAGCCTTTTCCACAAATCGGGCAGTTAAAACTGTTCTCAGGATCACCATTCTGCGGCACTGCTTCAGGATCTTTCGGTTTTTCCTTTACCGGCTCTTGTTTGGGAGTCTCTAAAATTGCAAAGTTTTCACATCAAATAAAAACCTTAAATTAAATACTAAATCAGCATTATGGACACCCTCAAAATTCTCTTCTTACCTTTTGAAGCTGTGTTGGCGTTCGTATTGATGCTAGGATGTGCAACTCTCATGTGGAGCATCAAGCTACCGCGCATCTTGAAGACCTTGGTGCAAAGGTGGCAGGGATAATTCTTCATAAGATCCTCCGGAGCAACGTTCAGATCTTTTTCCTGGATCATGTGAATGACCTTTTTGTGTAGTATGAGAATATTACGGCTGGCAAAATGCAAACCGCAGATATTGCAGCGTTCGCTTCGCTCATTGCTTGAGAGAATCTTCTGAGACTTGATATTCGGTTTCGGTATAGGTGAGGAAGTAGAGTCAGGGGGCGTTGGTGGCCTCGAGCAATCAAACGACTCGTGAAAATTGCCCAAAGGTGAGGCCGTTATTTGCGCGTTTTTAACGAGGTCTGCCAATCTGTCGGTATGTGAGGGTGGATACTCGGAAACTGACGGAGATGACGGTGCAGGGCTCGCGTTTTCGTTCCAAGAGGTCTGAAAATTTAAAATAAAAAGAAAATTATTTATTCTGTGGATATGACATTATTTAGATAATTTGCTTCTTTTGTTTTAATGATAAGTTTGGCGATTTAATTAAAGCTAAGTATAAAATGATTCTATTTTTTAAATTTGTTATTTTGCTTAAGTAGAAACCGTCATGTATGGTAAGACACACGATAATAGCTTTCAATAAAGATTTTTTATTTTAAAAGCTACTAACTATAACACTTTTTAATTCTACACCTTCTTCAATCTATAAAAGTCAAACGAAAAATCTCTACCTGTGTGAACGATTCCTTGCCATTCTTGTCGACGGTTCCATTAATGGAGATCACTACATTCGGTGAGGATTCGCTAGCCTCGGCCACCTGAATGTCCTCTTGCCTGCAGGTCTGATCCATCGGAGCCTGCGGCTCATTAGTTGCCTGTTGCTGCTGCTGTTGCTGTGTGACCGGAACTGTCTGATAGATTCCCGTAGCAATTGGCTGCTGTTCCTGTTGCTCGACTGTCTGACCGATGAGATTGGCGGTGATTATCTTGGGCTGAGCTGAGACATTCTGCAGGAAAATCACCTGGCTAGGCGCCTTCGTATCCACGGTAACATTCTAAAAACCAACCATTTTACAATAATTTTTGTCCTTATCCATGCAAAAAAAAATATCACTTACCTGAGCATTGTTAACGGGAATGACACTACCGGCATCTTTGATGGCCGTCAGGTTCCTGAACGTCTCGATCTCATCGATCGGTATATAGATTCCGCTGCCCGTCGTCTCACGATTAGCCTCCTCAATCCGCTTGTTCTCGTTCAGAACGTTCCATTGCTGGATAGCCTGGGCGTTGCGGACCTCGATCAGCTTGGCCGTTTCGCTGCCCCCGCCGACCACCTGGCCCTGGCTGAAAGTGTGGCCGAACAGGTGAATCGTCAGCTTGTCGATGCCGAGAAGTACCTCGTTGCAGACTGGACAGGCCAGGGGCCGCGTGGCCACGCTCACCAGGCCGGCGCGTAGAGCGTCCAGGGTGAGGAAGCCAGGCTGAGAGCAGAGAGGACAGGCCAGCAGGCGGGCGCACATTTCTTTTGTTGATGAAGAGTTGATCCGATACGGTTCGATTCTTGTAGGAGCTTCGCTATGGCATGATGCGTTGGTGAGACTGTTTGGACGATGCGTTGAAGTGGATATGCGTAGAAGCGGTGGTTTTGAGAAAGAATTTTATGGTTCTTATTAGTTGTTTTGTTGGATTTGTCGGGGTTGATTGAAAATGCTATTAGAGCGATTCTTATTTGAGAGAAAATTTTTTAAATATTTTTATTTTAAATTTAAAATTTTTGTAGACAAAATTTTTAATCTGCTCTGGTATTCTTTTATGAGAGTTTGATCGTAATTAGTTCAGTTTAATTATATCTATATATTTATAAAAAAAAAAGGAAATAAGTGACTAAAAGACCGTTTACATTTTAATGTATCAGCGTTTGGAATAAAAACATATCTTTTTTTAAAATAACTGTTTTGTTAAAAAATTGCTTCTTACAGTGAATGAAAATAATTTATGAACACATACATTATTGTTTTCGATAATTTAATAATTATTAAGAAAATAATTAAAATAAAATAAACTGTTAAAGAAGAAGTAATTTATAATTCTATGCTAAATAATTATAAATAAATGAAGCAAATTTTTCAATTGAACTTCTTTTTTAAAAATATTTTTATTTAATGCACTAAATATTATAGACACTTTGATATTAGAACAAAGAAATATTACAGCATCACATCAAATCTTTGATTAATATGACATCATAACAGTTCTACATTCCTCTCTTCGAGTTTATCATTAAGAAGAGACTAAGCGCAATTAGCTAAGTGACAAAAAAATACGCAACTCCTGATCGTTCTCATATACACAAAACAAAGACAATACAATATATATATAGTAACAAACTAATACTCAACAACAAACCAATGCCTGGGCCAAATGCCCAATTCACGATGACTCGGCTACAACCTATCAATAGCAATTTTTTCAAATCGAACTGAATGAAATAAACTCTTGTGGCAGACACTACAATCGTCTATAACACACTTGCCTTCGCAGACGAC
Organism: Eupelmus kiefferi; assembly: GCA_030522745.1. Classification (NCBI taxonomy): domain Eukaryota; kingdom Metazoa; phylum Arthropoda; class Insecta; order Hymenoptera; family Eupelmidae; genus Eupelmus; species Eupelmus kiefferi. Next base: position 7,663 of record JAPYZB010002483.1, read on the forward strand.
TACAGAACGGCGTCGACGTTGACGAGTACGTTATTTTCGTCGCCGCGATACAGAAAGTCAGGCAAGCAGAGGCGCAGCGCTGGCTTGAGCTCGCTCAAACTCTGCCCGGGCACGTCGACGTCTCGTCGAGGTGAAACGACGCAGTGGTAGCAGCACCGACGTTCGCAAGCGTCCCACAAGTCCATAAAACAACCATGATTACACGACGACGAGGAGCATCGGGATAGATGTGCGTACGTATCACTCGCGAAGGGCAGAGGCCTGCCAAGTGTTCCGCGGTTTAAAAATAACGACGCCTGCTGCCGGCCAAATCATCCTTGAATGCGAGACGGCACGAGCATAATTTCTCCGAGAACTTGACCCAGATTGAGCGATTTTTCATTTCGCAGCACTTATACAGCTCACGCCCCGTCAGCCAACGAATTTCGCCCGGTCAGCGAGAGAGATACTTTCACGCGGAAGTCGTGCGCGCTCGACACGTTTGTACAAGAGGAAATTCGGGTCTCCCTTTTTCATTCGTTCTAAATACAGGCACGGAGATGGATGAAGAGAATAAGAGAGAGAAAGAGAAAGAGAGGAAGCGAGTCGCCGATGATGAAGCCGATAGCAGGAGCGGACTTTAGTATTCTTGGCTGCGGCCGACGATCTCGCGCTGCGCCGCCGGACACCTGGCTAAATTTAGACCTGGGGCCTTTTGGAGCGGGGCGGACTTTTTTTTAAGGGAAGAAGGTTTATGACGTGATGTTTGGCGTATACTCTTTTATCCGTGCAAGAGTTTGATGTAACTACTACATTAAATAGATTCAGCTGAAATCAGTATATATGTATATTTTTAATTTTATAAGTCATAAGCATTTTTTATGCTATCGTTTGCTCAAATTTTTAATTTTCTTAAAAATTTGAGTAAGTTTTGAAAAATTACGATTTTATAGTATTATTGTTAAAGTAAACCTTCTTTCCTAAATAAATTTAGTGCTGAGTAGTTATTTAAAAAAATAGTTTTAAATGAAATTTTGAAATTGGAGTAGAAATTTTAGTTTGTATGATTTATCTGTAAGTATAAGAAAAATACGAGTAATCTAGATTAAAAAATTTTTATGAATTGTTAAAATTTTAAGATCAAAGTGTAAGTTTTAACTATGGTAGCACTGAATTTATTTTACTGTTTTACTGAAATAAGATTAAAAAAGTATTTGAAAAAAGAGATCTAATTTTTTTTATTAATTAATATTATGTATATATACGCATTTTTTCAAGTCTTAAAGTTACTAACAGTATAAAAAATAATAATATTTATCCTAGATGTAAGAGAGGTGTCAGTTTAGAAGGGAACACTTATATGGAAGGCCATCCTTGCAACAGTATTCTCGGCCGGCAGAGAGATTCGTGTTTATCCATTCGTCTTTGCAGTTCTTAATGAATAAATATGCCTATAAAAAGAACATTATTTCTTAATAATAATAAAAATTTGAAATTCCAATAAAATAATAGTATATTATGCCTCGCGGGAGGTAAAGAATTGGCGAGTCCTTAGTACGTGTAAATTGCTACCCAAGGCGAGGGTGGAAATCACGTACTATGGGGTCGCCATTTTACCTCCCGAGATGCTTATGCTATTTTTTGCAACACCTAGAGTAAAAATGCCACATTCGATTTCTGGTGCCGGGAGATAAAGTGGTACTTTTTCCCAAAGTGTTGTAAAAAAAGTATTATAACATTTATAACATTCCAAAAATTTTTCTTTTTCAATTTTAAAATTCATAATGTATATAGAAATTTTCTTTTTAATATAAAACTATTTTTAAAATTTCAAGATTATATAAAAATTTTGAAAATTCATTAAATGTTGGATAAAATAATACTATTTATAATTTTTAGATTTATTTTTAAAATAAAAATAAATATTATTTTAAAGTTTTGTTTACTTACTCTTTCTTTATGGCAGTCCCTATCAATAGCTCCACAAAGGATACTTGGACTGTTTGGTAAATGTTTTACAATCTGAAATATTTTTAATAATATTAAATACATATAATAATTTTTTTACAATTTGCTTACTTTTCTATTGAAGTTTACTTTAAAAAGATTTTCTAAATGACATCAATATTTCTGTACAATACTGTGACAAATAACAAATTACTTTATCAGCATTATTAGAAATATTTAAGAATTTGGAGTATTTTATTTGTGAAATTTTAAAGTTCTAATCAAACAAATGTCTATTTAAAATTAAAAAATTACTACATATATAATACATTGTCGTTACAATTATAATTCGAAATATTTTTTACAATAAAATATAAATTTACTTACAACATCCAGACATTTATTAGTGCACATTTTGTTGCCAACATTAGTGCAAGGAAATATATCAACGGGTTCATGGAGAAGAGCTGCATTCCCTTTGGGTTGATCTTTGCTCCCTTTTTTAAACTGACCACTTAAAAATACTCCACAAGTGCAGCCTATTGCAGCACTTTCTGTTGAAGTAGTTAATGGTGATTCAGTTGTTTTTGAAGAAGTTGTACTAATATCAGCAGAAGTTGTAGTAGTAGAAGATGCAGTTATATTAGTAGTAGAAGATGATGAAGGACTTTCTGTTATTGAATTGTCATCAAGAGCGTAAGCAAATGATACAAATAGAAACACGAAAAAAGTTGGATGCATTTTTACCTATAAGAAAAAAATCAATTCTATATTTTATGCTTGTAATAGAATAGAAAAAAACACCATTAAAAATAAAATTTTATTGGTATATTATAGCTTCGTAAAACATCAGAAAGAAAGTTTTGAAATAAAAATTAACTTTCCTAAATGTAACAAAAATATACTTACTGAACTTGAAATTCTTTTAATGTTGCAGCTCTGGTGGATCAAGTGTAAATGGATAGCCTGTTGCTGTTGTCTTGCTTTATTCTCTTACAAATGTTACAAATATTCAATGATGAAATCAATAGGTATGAAGACAAAACTGCTGTCTGTGCAAAATTCTAAATGTCTGATGTAATGTTCACGTCCACATTTATTATAAGACCTACTTTCATATGTACACTTTCATTGATGAAGTATTAAATTAAATAAAACTTTTAGAACTCAACCAATAAAAATAAATCATTAGATTATTAACTTATTTTGTAAATATAATCTTTTGAGTTTTGCTTGCATTGGTCACAAGTTTAGCTTCTCCTTCCATGACTATTCTATCCGAATTTGCAATGCACGTGTATTTGCACTTAACAATTTTTCTTACAGACGTGATTTCAACTGAAATTTCAACTGTATCGCCTACGTAGCAAGGCTTCGGGTATCTTATTATTTGTTCTACAACAACTGTTCCTGGTCCAGGTAATTTTGTCCCTAATATTCCAGATAATAAACCATTTAGAAATGCTCCATGAACAATGTTTCTCGTTGAATTAATATGAATTGGATTGTAATCATTAGTTAATTTAGCAAATCCAAGCACATCATCTTCAGTCACTGTTCTTTGTATTGAAACTCTATTTCCAATTTTAAGATTCTCTATAGGTCTTGTTGTATCTGAACCAGAAGAAACTTTTGTGCAATATTTTTTTGCTGATGCCAGCATGGTACGAAACATCTTTGCCTTCTTCATAATTGTGCAATCAAAAAATGTTTTATGAAGTAATAGTGCTTACACTTTCAGTTGTACTTGTAATTGTACTTGTACGATCAGTTATATTAAAACTACTAGAACTTGCACCTGCACTTTTATCTTTACTTGCACCTGCACTTTTATCTTTACTTGCACCTACACTTTTAAGTCTTTTATTACCTACTCTTAAAGTTCCAGTAAATATCTTCCGATTTTCAGTTATACCACAAAGATCTTGTAAAAAGACATCTGCTAGATTCTTAATGCGAGCACTTGTACTTTTAGAGAGTTCTTTCATACGCTCAACAATTTCGGGTGCTACAATGTCCTGCCTTGATTTCGGAGTATCTAAAAATATCAAAGTTGTAATAGTCGACAGAATTATGTCCTCATCTTTCCTTGACAACAGAGCTGCAACTCTTTTAACCCCATCATTTCTCAAAATATACTCTCTGCTCAACGGTTCTAAAAACAGAATTCACAATCAGCATTATCAAATCAGGCCAGTGCGGGCGCAAAAAAGTGCACAAACAAACTTACCCAAGCATATATTACAAACGCCACCAATGGCAAATTTAACGAGCTTCTTGCTCCTCTCGTCCAGCGCGATCAAAAACACATCGATCACCTTTAACCTCCAGAGATAATCGTAATTCACAGGATCGTAGGCGAAATTCGCCAGATTCGCCAGCACCTGTTCCTTCGAATCTGAAAAAAACGCAACAATCAGCACTTTTTACAACGTAAACAAAAGCGAAATTCCAAAGCGCGCATGGCCGAACACGCTCCCCCCTGCAGCGAGAGCAAAATTTCGTTATCTCGTTTTTGACGAAAGCTTGAGGCACTTACCACGGGACTTGGTTACGTTGTACTCGTTGACCAACTGCTGCAGAAAATCGAAGCGCCCGATCCCGTGTTTCCCGGTCTTCTTTATCAGCTGCTCCTTCGTCGAGAACATTGCGATTTATTCGGAATTTTCATCTCTCTCTCTTTCTCGCTCTCTACGCTGTGTATCTAAGCATTATGCGCACACGCACTTGTGTCTATATACCTGCTGCTATGAGACACTCACTTCAAGGCGCCGCGCTTCGTTTTCGTGCTCCGGGTGAATTATTTGGAGAAGGCGAGATTGTTGATAATAACCTTAATTTTGAGAATGAATGAAGTCGGTGCACGATGCCGGGTTTATGTTGCGTAATTCCGAGCGATAAAATGACGCGCGGGTTAGTTTCTCAAAACACCCGCGCAAACACGTGGAACGTCGTGAATGTGTTTATTTTGCTCCAGAGGGCTGCGAACTGTGAGCACAGGAAATTTCCGGGAAATGGAATTGTAGGGTAGAGTGCGATTTTGAGGTTGCTTGGTGCTGCCATCTGCGGCTGATAAAATAGGGGGTGGCGGGTACCGCAACGGCCGCTCGTTTTCGCATTGATTGGAAGATGGGAATGATTTTTTAAATATAAGGAAAATTGTTGTAGAAAAAAGGTTTTACGCTTCTGATGATTTAATAGTACGGAATTAGCATTTTAATTAGTGTTTTATTTAGTTTTTGTAAAATAACAATTTTTCTTATTTTTAGAGTGTAGTTTAGCACTTTTATTAAAGTGTCGCTTAACGGTCTTTTTTAGAATAAAAGTTTAAAAAATTGGTTCTTTCACGAATTAGCAGATACATACCTTTTGCCACTCCAGAAGCTTTCTTTTATTGTAGTTTTTTAGCTGGAAGCCTAAAAGAACAACTTCTTTTAAAGCTTTACAACGTGTTTAAATTAATTGTTAGTTTTATTAAATATTAGTAGACTTATAAGAAAATAAGGGCAGTATTAATTTATTTCTACAAGAATAATAATTAATGTTAAAAAATGGAGTTTCTCGACGAATCGCAAATCGAAGAGCAAATTACGAGTAAGTACTAGGAACTAAGCATTTATTATTAAATAATTGAATAGATAAAACATCGTAGCTTGTTTTTTTTTTTAAAGTTTATGAAAACAA
>JAPYZB010002484.1:0-16504 GCA_030522745.1 Eupelmus kiefferi
ATTGTAATAGACAAAAAATCTGAAAGGGTTAACACTCTTACACTACAGATGTAAAACACTGACACACAATCACACTTTACTATAAAGCCCTATTTATCAAACACATCAACTACCTGCTAAGGTTTCAATATCATATTAATGATATTCAATAACCCAGTTAACATCTCCAGCGTCCATTTCAGCATCCAAAAATCCCCTCTGTACCAGCCGACACAAAACGCGAAGCAAAACGGCAAAAGAAATAATAAAATAAAGGAACAATACCCCAACTCTCAACTCACCCTGGCTGAAAACAAGAAGGAGTGAGGCATATATATTATCCACGCGGGTTATGTGTATAACGGGCGAGTCACAATATATATAAGCCCAAAGCTTCAGCGGGGAGAGAGAGCGAGAAAAGAACGAAGCCCGGAGAGTCCGCGCTTATGAAGGGTTGCGCTGGATGCCAGATCACGCGTGATCAATTAATTTGAGCTTTATCTGAAATGGGCTCTGCCTCATATGAAAGGACGCTCGCGGAACACTTTATTGTCGACTTGGAGAATGTAGCTACCCGCTCTCCTGGTGCCTTTTTCTCTCTCTCACTCTCGGATACAGATTCAGATCGTTTCGGCACGTGCGGCGCGCTCTTTGCAACAATGGGCGCACGAGTGACTCCGCGATCGTCATCAATTGCCATGCTCTCTCTCTTGCTCGCGCCCCCTAAAATACCAAAGGCAAACACAGAGTCGCGCGCGAGCCAAAAAGCATTTTATGCGGCTCCGACTAGCTCGTGGGCGTGTCTCTCTCACGCGCGCGCTGGACTGGCGTTTTGTCGTCTGGAAATTAATGATGTCGGGCCAGGTCCGTGTGTGTGTGTGTGCCATCTCGCGCAGTTTCTCGCCTCGACACTTTCGCGCCCTGATAGCGAGCGAACGCGCGCGGCCCTTTGTGTTTTTGTCGAGCGCAAGCGCGAATAAATGCAAAGACGACGAGCGTTTCATGCTCTATTAACGGGGCTGGGAGTAGGCTGGTTGTAAGAGCGGCGGTGTGAGAAAGGAGAGTGGAGGTGCTGCGTTTAAGGATGATTTGTGGCTGGAAATGTTGGAGCGGGGCTTTTTAGGGTGATGGGAGGAAAGGGTCAAGTTGGCGAATTCTGTGCGAATTCGCACGATATTTTGATGTAAGAAGGTTCAACTTGAGAGTTATTGTATAGAATCATTGATAGTGATTGACACAAATCCAACTAAAATTAGTTTTTACGATAAGAAGTAAGAAGATTATAGAATTTGACGGACTATACACCTTTTCACTATACAGATAGAAGATTATCATTTTCCTTTTTTGAAGAGTACAGCATTTCTCTGCACAATTTTCATGTTGAATAATTCTTCAAATTAAAATTCAATATTAAATACATATTTATTTGTACAATATATAATTTTCGAAAAAGTAATGATTTTTACATTACCCTTTTCTACACATTAATATATTAATTATACGAACTGCATTATTCAGAACAGTTTGCAAAGTTCATTAATAATTTTAACAAAATTTATTTAATTTCATTTAAATATTTCATATTCATCTCATATTACCGAGAAAATACATATTGTGTATTAAATTTATCTATTTTTTAACAAAATTAACTTACAATTTCCATAACACGTGTCGAAACGTTGAATTAAAAACAGTTTACTCAAACGCAAGTAATTAATGCAGCGAGAGGGTCGAAATCGGATTCAGACGGGATCGATTTCAAATAAATGGTTAGACCAATCAAAATCTCCCGGTGGCATATCGAGCCCCGCAAAGTATAGAAAAAGTCCGTCACTTTTAGCCGAGCGTCTACACCCGCTACTGATGGATGAAGATCGATGTCGCGTTCGGCCTTTACCACATATTTTTCTTTCTTCTTTTTTTTTCAATATCACTCAACAGCCCTTTTCTCGTACGTGTGATATTATCGACTGCTGAAGTCCTTGGAATCTTATGATCATATGTTAAGTGCAACGTCGAGCAACTTTTTTGCTGCTCTCTAGACAAGTAAATCTCGAGATAACTGATCGCTGTCGAGCGAACCTTCGTCCCAATTTTTGACGTATTAGAATGAAATTGATTAAATGTTTGGAACGAAGCGTGCCTAATTCAAACGAAATTTAATTCATCAATTACTTATAACCCGAACATTATGCATACAAATTTACATCAAACGCCAAACGGATAAACAATAAATTAAAAAACAGCAACTTTTCCCCTAACAATTAAAACAATCGCGCACCCAAACAAAGTCATTTTTCACCGCTCAGTTAACCTTAATAAAACAGCCCTCGATCCCATAGGGGAGCATCGAAATCTGAAGATTCACTTGGCTCCCGCAATTGCCGGCACTCTCGGTAATATATAGAAGCATGACGTACGCGGGGGATCGCCCGGGCATATTGATACAAAGCAGCGAGTTCCCCGAGACGCTGGGAAAATAAAAAACAAATATATTGCCGAACTTCCCCGGGCGAGCGCCCGAAGAAGGAGGAAAAAGCCTCTTTCGCGCGCCATCGGGACACTATACCGCGCTGGATTACAGCCTCGTCGTAGCCAGACTCTCGATCCCGGACAGTAGACAAAACCGATATATCAGAAACTTTTATGAAACAGTCTCTCTCGCGCTCGGGCCAGTTCGGCAAACTGCTCTAGATAAATAGAATATAAATCCTCGGCGATTTTTCCCGGCCGCTCTTATGAAGCTCGATAATAAAAAAATCGAGAAGACCAATGCGCCTCACCAGTCGTTGCAGATGAAAAAGGAGAAACGCTATTTATACCCCCTCGATCGGTGCGGTTAGTACGATATCTGTTTATTCTGCCGGTTCATTATATCGCCTCGTGCGCGGGGAGTCGAAAGAAAAAAAAAGCCGAAGCCTCGGGCCGGCGCGAGGATGGCTCGTATATAAATAATGCCGCCGCGCGACAAAATAGCCCGTGACGAAAGCTGGCTGGGCTGCGCGCTCCATTACCCCCGATGGATTCGAAGGACGAGTTTTCCCGCGCGTCAAAGTGAATCCTGCACTCGAGCTCTGGGAGAAGTGGACCGAAAGACGAGGAAAGAAGAGCGTAAGAGAGAGAGAGAAAAAAAAGCGTGGGTTCGGGGGTGGCGGTCTTATGTACCCTTGCTCGCTTGGAAAAATGAAAACCGCGTATTGTCGAAAGCTGAGAAGATCCGATGGGGTAGGGGAGGAAAGGTTCGGGGCCATTATATTCGCGTTAGCTGCAGCGCGCGGCGGAGGAGAGAAGAAAGAAAGGCCCCCCGTTGGTTTTATACGTGGAAAAAGAGAGCGCGAATATGGAAGATCGGCGGCGGTCAGCTCGGTGCGCTCGGCCCATCAATAACGGGGATATGACAACCGAGCGGTCCCGGCAAGCCCTTCTGATAGATATATAGATGGTTGAGCGTGGAGGCGAAATTTTGAGGGTTGCGGTGGCGGATAGCGCGTGGGCTCGCACGATTTGAGCTTAAAAAAATTAATATCGACATATATGGGATATATAGTTTATAATATAGTGAAGAGTATTGTTTGATCATAAATAAAAAAAGAAATTATAAAATCTGTATCAAATTATTGATTTTATTAACTTATTACATTATACACTGTTGAATCGTTTATTAAATTTAATCTGCATCTTCTGAAAGTCAGAGTTTTGATACACACACCATTAAATGTTTTAACAATAAATTAATTTACATGTACTCATAAAGTTATCGATATACTCATTGTATTAGATGAAATGCAAAATTATATAAAATTTAATGCCAATATCAAAAATTTTATGTACATTTGCATTAAAATTAATGAAATTGTGCAGTAATTTCTTTTAATAATACACTGAGAGAATAATCTTAGGAAAAATTACAATGCTGGATAGTAAAGCTACCACAGACTGGTAAATCTAAAAAATTACTATACTTTATAGGAAATTTTAATATAAGTGTAGAAAAATTTGCCATACTTTCGTATAAAATTTCCTATAAAGTATAGTAATTTTCTCTCAGTGTATGTATCAAAACTTTTGGTTCCAGTAAATTTTTATTAAAAGAGTATGTTAATGCAAATGTACATGAAACTTTTAATATTCACATTAAATTTAATGGAAATTATGCATTAAATTCACTGCAAATTTGCGTTTCTATTCTTTAATGCAAGTATCGATAATTTTGCTTTCTATACATTCACTGAGAGAATATTTCAGTAAAAATTAATGAAACTCACGGGAAAGATACAGGTAGCAGCAACCCTAAAAATAATAGAAATCAGGGTAAAAATTATTGTGCATAACGGTAAAAACTGCACAGCAAATCACGATAATTTTTATCGTGATTTCCATAATTTTTGAATCATTAAATTTTAGCTTGATTTGATTTTAAATAAAACATAATTTTATTGTCAATATATATAGTTGCAGTTAAATCTTAATTCATAAACTCCTGATAATTATACTAATACTAATCAATTTATTAAAATAATAATTAATTAATAATGCTCCATAGTTATAATGAATTCAATTTAGAAATCAATCTTTTAAATATAAATGCTATAATGCTCTATTTAAATGCCTCCTTCTAAACAGCCAACGTAAGAGTTCCTTTATAAGACCCGAACGATATTTCAATAACGCAATAATTGAGCCGGGAGCCTAATGCAGCGTCACTATGCATGCGCAATAAAATTCCGGTGTCTCAAGCGAAGGCGGAAGCGATCTAGTCCCCATCAGCAACGAAAGAACCTCGAGGATGCGCCTCCATCGACGTCCACCGCCGCATGTATATATATCCAAAGCACGCATCCGTATACACAGCTCAGTCTCAAGCGCACACACACACTCACACAGATACACACAGCGAGAACAAAAAGGCAGGGGTCGTTCTCGCTTTCGTTGCGCAAATCCGTGAAGGGGGGAGCGTCCGAAGTCAGCGTGAGCGTATATACTTGCCGGGGGTGAAAGAGGCTCTATGCGAGGGATCAGATCGCACGTGGCTCCCCGCGCGCGTGTTTGCTGGGTACACAAAACCCCGGAGTTTGGTACACAGACGCGCGCGCGCGCTCGGCAGCGCCAGCGCCAGCTCTTTTTCAAAGCAACAATGCTCGACGGGTTACCAAAACAGCGGCGCGACGCCGGCATAAGCGATATTTATGTCAGCATAAAGAACCCCGCAAAAGCCGCCGCCGAGCTAAAAGAACAACCCGTGCGGCCCTTGCTCTCTCTCTCTTCTCTCTCTCCCGAGCGCGCGCACCATTTTCGCCGATGGCCCTTTTCATTGCTCGGCGTGACTCGGCGCTAGCCTCCAGAGATTTCGGGAGAAGATCGCCTCGGTTATGTGGCTCGGCCCGAGGAATCAAGAGATGGACGGCTAATCCGTGGAATTCACCTGATGACTCGCAGCTCTGCGCAGCGACTGAGCAGCAGGAAAACAGTCGAGGATTTATCTTTTGTTGCTCATACATATTAATATCGACAATGGAAAAGTTTCTGGGCGGTGTAAGGGAGAGATCGTTTATGGTTTTGTATTTGCGGAATGTTACTGTTATCGAGAATTTTGTTTAGGGTTATTGTGTTTGGAAATTTTCATAAATTTTATAATTGTCAAGTTTACTCTAAAAAGTACAAAAAATTTAATGATACATGAAATCTATAGTTTAGTAAAGAATAAAATAAATTTCCAAAAAGAACAATAAAAGTAGAATAAACAAGATTTTGTTTACGAAATTTAAGAAAGAAAATGACTTAAACACATACCTTTAGAATTTTGTATTATTTTATTATTTGTATATTGCGAATCGGCAAATAAAAGTTCGTTCTTTTCTAATTTAATGTTTTACTTTTTGAAACATCATTTAGAATTTTTCCAAATCTTAAGTAAAAGCAATTTTTTATTTTTATTAAAATAATACTAACAGTGTTATAACTTAATTTTTATTTAAGAATTTAATTGCACAACTGTGATTAATAAAAATTTTTTATCTAAAACAAACTTTAAATTTTAAGCCGAATCAGTGACTTAGATGCATGTCGCACTTATGATAAGTAAATCGCTAATCCAAACATACTTAAATCGATATCACTTTATTCGCAAATACTCAAAAGAATTTTTTTAACTAATTTAAAAAAAAAAAACTAATATATTTTTGGCTGCAAATATCAAAAATCATTATATGCATCTGTAAATACATAATATTAAACTATTAAATAACTCTGATCTATTATAACCCTAGTAGAAGCTTAACGGTAATCTAGCTAATTTACCCCCTATTTTACATACTTCTTTTATCCTTAACTGTAAACTGTTATAGCTTTTGAAGGGAAAAGAATATATAAATTATGCTGAAAGCACATATAAAAGCTCTATTCTTCTAGTTTCATTTGGTGAATTAATAGATACATATAAGGTTTTTCTAGGCTATAAGAATAAAGTTTAAAAAATATTTATTTTAATCATTTTTAAATTAAAGATAAAAATATCAATAATCTTAGTTTTTCAAGCCCGTTGTAAGAATGAATTCATTTTATAACTAATCAATTCCTTGCAGAATAGAAATTAGTTAAAAACTAGCTATATCTAGGCCTCGCGCTATTTCAAATGGTTAAATTTCAACAAGGGAAACTTTAAGATTTAAAATTTCCGTACTTTTCTTGTATTTACACCTGCAAAACATATCCCAAAGTTTGAGCAAATTCCATAACCCGGAAGCCTCTCAAGTTAAAAGTTTTTAATTACCAATACGTAATAAAAAAAAATTAAAAAATTTCATTTCTTTTATATTTTTTTTTACTTATTTGTTTGATTTTTATAAAATATATATAAACAAGATTGGTCATGTTAACCGAAATATCAACAATATAGTGTTAATATTGAGTAATAAAAAGACAGATAGTGAAATTTTATGAAATAAAAAATCATTATTTTCTAATTCCTAAAAATAATTTTACTATAAATTACCTTTATTTATAAAAAATAAATAATCAAAGTTCTCTTGCTCTTCAAATTGTTCAATTAATAATTTCGAAAATAAATACTATTAAATTTTATTAGTTTATTAGACGCTATTTATATTATAGTATTTTACAACTGAACTTGAACAAACATTCCACGCTTTCTAAAATAAGATTACTGCAACGGATCCGCCAGTAGTTTTCATAGAAACTTTCAATAAACCTACTTCAAGCCACTAACAATAAAGAAATTGTTGTTTGTTAGTTTCAGCCTGCCTCCACCCACACACCGCAGCAGGTGAAACTACTCCATTACAAAAAGAGCAACTCTAGACTGCAGAAACGCGCTAACCATATCCCAAGCGTTCATACGCAAATTCGCAAAATGTATAACGCGCGTCGCGTCGCGGCCGAGCGCGCTCGCAAAAGAGACAGGGACTAAATCGAGAGCGCAATGACGCGCCTCGACAGGGCCGAAAACGAGGGATGGTTTTACACAGAGCGGGCGTCACGCTAAATCTCCGACGCATTGTGTTCGCACCCCCTTGATTTTCCATTTGCACCCCCCTCTGCTCGCCTGTCCCTCCGACTATTCCTCTCTCTCCGTCATTCGCTCGATTCTGTACACACGACCACCCCTCGCGGTATATATATATGCGTCTATCTTCCTTTTTTAGGGTTATGCGTATCGACGCGCGCGCGCTTGCGGGCTTCTTGTTTTTCTTTTTCCTCGCTTTTACGACGCGCGGCTTTATGGTTTTGGGAGGCTGAAAATTCTTAAACGCATTGCTTCGGATATTCAGATTTTTCCTTTTACTGCTCGTGAATTTTAAAAAATTACGCAAGGGCATTATTTATTATATGACCGAGTTTTATATTATATAATATAAATGTACGTAAATATAAATGTGCCTTATAAGTTATGTTTTTATTATTTTAAAGTTTTCTTAAATAATCTGCATTAAGTAAATCTTACTTTTTTGCCATATATGATTGTCATATATGTGATCTTAAGAAGACCAAGTCCATTGTCACACATTCTAACAAAAAGGCAACAGTGCAAATATGATTAAAATTGAAAATTAATTCTAAAGATCAGATATAGATTTGCGTAAATAGTGATTGAACAATATCGATTTAATTAATCTTCAACGTTAAGAATTTAGAATAATAAATCTTTTTTCGTTAATTATTTTATATCAATTCTTCTAAATAATGATTCAGTACATTTAATTAAAAAATAGTTGATAACATTTGAATTGTTTTTCTAATAATTCAATCTGAGACTTATCTCCATTATTCGCAATAAAAATAATTCGTAACCTTCAAAAGCACCATGTTTGTCTGAATAAGTCATCATGATAGGATTTATCGCTTCTGATAGCCGACTCCCTGACGCGTCGCCATTAGGTTTAAGAGATGATTAATAATTAAGAGTCCGGGAAAATCGGGGGCGGGACTGTAAAGCCCCTCGCGCGCGAGATTCTCCATCGGTCGTGGGGATAGCGTACAATGGTAATTTACGTGTCCCGCAGGGCTACGATAACTTGGTATCTTTGAAGGTAATCACTTATTCTCTCAATGACTCTGGCTGATATTGCCAAATGAAATTCGATAAGAATAATTAATATGCCTTTTTCATCTCTGTCCTTCTGTTTCGAGATATAATGGAAGTAAAAGTATTTAAATGATTCCGCTGGTATCTCGTCGGGGAAGGTGTAATACAAAGTATAATGAATGTTTTGATTTTATTACTTTTTTTATATATTGTTACGATATTTTTAGATGCAAATTCAGTGAAAATATGTAAACAAAATTTTAATTAAATTAGAAGAATAGTTATATACTGGAATTTTATGTCTCTCTAACCTCAAAATTATAACTTTAAGATGATTTTTTGGCTCTCGTGATATAAAATACTGTTCGATACTGGTGCGTAAGGTGATTTTTGCCTCGCTCGATTTTTTATCTTCGCTTCGCTCGGACGAAAAACGTTTTACGAGGCAAATCATCACCTTCCACATCCGTATCGAAATATACTATTGTGCTTCGTAATTAAGATTATATTTCTAAGATAAAAAAAAATCAAACTCAAAATTCTTTTATTTTTTCAAAAATAGAAGACGAGTTAAAAATGCGTCATTTATGTTAAAGTATTTAGAGATTTATTTTTAGACATTTAATCAGCTGAAAACTAATAGAACAATTGTCAAGGTTAGTTTACGTGCTTATAATCAATTCGAATGTTAGAGAGAGAGATAAGAGAGAAAATATAGTAAATAATATAGTAAACGTAATAAACAGATTTATTATAAAAGTGCTAGATTGCAGTTATAGATAGAATTTATAATATGTAATACAAGAATGAGTATGTTACCTTTAACTATAAAAACTATCTATGATAATTTTTTCAAAACTAATACTATTTGAAATATATTTACAATGGTTGTAGCAGATATTTAACACTATATATACTAACACAATGCATACCTAATGCGCACCTGCATATATTTTTATAGTTATGACAAATAAGTCTGAAATGCCAAATGATGTGGCAACTAAACTCGGTCATGGATATTTTATAAATTGAAACTATACTGTGCAACTATAGTAAATGTGTTTGTGTACAATAAAATATGTGATATTTAAAATTATTTAATTAAGTTTTATACGTATTTTTATGAACAAATGTATAGAATTAATTCTGCTATAAATTTGCTTGTACTGTACAATATAAAACTGTCAACCACATTTACAGTTTCCCCTATTAAATATAATAAAATTAAAATCATTTATTAAATTTTTCACAATAAGACATTTAAAAAAAATCATATGCTCAAACTTTTTTATTTACTTATAAAATTTTGAGTATAATATTTTAATTGGCCATCGGTAATAAATTTAAGTGAATTATTATATCAAATCCTCATAAATTTTTTATAACAAAACATCTCTCCGACTTTCTAGAATACTATGAACAATTTTCACATATTTCTGTACATGACATTTTATTTAATGAGTTTATTAGTGGCCTTTGTGACCTTCGTAATATCACTTATTAATTTTATTATCAATCTAAGATTAAGGACAATCTTATTTTCACACTGTTTAATTTCTTTTCACCAAGGTCATAAACAATCTTTTAATGAATAGATCTATTATCTAGTTTATGCTTTAATACTTCAGATGTTCTAGATATACAACTATGAATTCAAAGTTAATTATATGATTGTGAATTCGACTAAATTCAATTAATTTAATCTTCTAGCTACTTAATTTAGATATAATTATAACTGAAAATCTTCATAATATTAAATTTATAAGATTTTATTAATTTTATCTTATGCTTATATTTAAATTTTGTTAATAGGAAAATATGGCATGCATTTATACATTTAAAATCTAAAATTTGTATTATTAGTTTTTTTTTGTATTTTAAATTTAGTTGTATCTAAATACCATAAGAATTTAAAGTTCAAACGAGAAAGATTACAAATGGAAGAAAAATATGAAATATGAAGATTTCTTGATTGTAATTGAATGATTGAATTTTTTAGATTACATTTTGAAAATGTCTGAAATGAAATGCACAATAAAAATCGTTTAATTTTTTTTTATCTTTTTAACTTATTATTAAGACTTTCCCCTTGATTTAACATTAACCCAGGATTATTTACGAAACTAAATACTTAAGTATCTTTAGTTAAGTAAAGTTTTTAAGTTAAAAGGAAAAACAAAGGTAATAGAGAAAATTACATATAAAGATATAGAGTAACATTAAAATGAGCTGGCGTAAAATAATAAAAGTACGTAATTCAATTTCTTTAATAACATCATCATTCTTATCAATACATTCTATCTGAAGTAGTTCATGAAGTGATCATTAAGATCTTAAGCAGTCGAAACTAAAAGGTAAACCTATAAATACCAGCTTTGCTAGTAACCAACTCAGTTGAGTAATGTTATTCTCAATCGACAAATCGCATTACTTGTTGTAACTATAATAATCAAAATGAATTTCTTGATTTGTCTAACGGTTCTAGTATCGATCCTTAATACTGTGGTTAACGCACGAACTGTACTGTCGAGTGATATCAACATCAAAGAAGGTTTAACTGTGTTAAATTTAACAGGCCTAGGACTTAAAGAACTTGCACCAAGATTTGTAGTGAATCCAACAATTGAAGAATTAATCCTACAGCATAATGGTATTATCAAAATAAGTCACGGCGCGTTTGATGGTTTACCAGCATTAAAAACTTTGGATTTATCGAATAATAACTTGAAGGTTGAAGACTTTTTTTCGTTTGGAAATCATTCAACTTTGGAAACTCTAATTTTCGATAACAACTATAACGATCGTAACAATAGTGAAGACGCAAAGTTAAGTATCTCATATGCACTTCCAAGAGTAAAGAAACTTTCTATGCGCAATGTTAAAATCGTCAGTATTTCTGGTAATACATTTATTAACGTTCCACGGCTTGCCAACCTCGATCTTTCAAGAAGTAAAATAAATACATCTCTCATAATGTCAGCTTTACCAAAGACAGTCACTCATCTTTATCTAGAAAATAACAATATCACACATTTACCAGCAGCGCATAAACAATGGTTACAAAATATTAAATTGCTATCTCTAGATGGAAATCAATTTGACGTTGTTGCAAATCTAAATGATCGCATAAGGTGTTCAGCAAAAAATAATACTGATGGTACATTATGTTTTGGATTAGAATCACTTGAGAATTTATCACTCGCTGAATGTGGAATACAGCTTATTGACGATAAAACTTTTAAATTTAGTAAGTTACGAAGTTTAAATTTAAACAACAACAAGATACAAGAAATTGATTCTGCACTAGTTAATTTAGAGTTATTAAAGGAACTAGATTTAAGTAACAATCCATTAAAAAAAGTATTACTCGAAGATATATTAAATCATATAGAAATTTTGAAAATGAATAACATGAAAAATAATGAGGTGATTGTCAATTTTCTAAAATTAGAAACTCGGTCAGAATCTTTAAAAGTTGTATCACTGAGTGGTAACAATCTTGTCGATGTACCAGGTCGCAGCATATTAGATAAACTTGCAAACCTTCAAGAATTGGACCTTTCAAGGAACGCACTAAAAACTCTAGATATACAATATCAGGTAACAAAACTTGAACGTTTTTATTTGAGTGACAATGCTATTGAAGATATCGCAGCTCTAAGTTTACAACGTGCTAAGAATTTACTTTTTTTGGATATTCACAATAATTCCATTACTAATATTAATGTAGATTCACTAATGGATCTAAATCGCGACTTAAAGATTTTGTATAAAACTACTTGTAAATGAATATGATTTGATGGAATAATAAAATTTAATATACATTTATAAGAATATTTTTATTATTTACTGTCCTCATATCCATATGAATATAATCAAATATGATCATTATTGTATATAGTCTATAACATTTGTTCTCATCAAACTATATTACTTAAAAAATGAAAAAAAATTAAAGACACTGAAAATAATTATGGTAAAAATGTCGCATTCTTTAAAAATTAAGTTTCTGCATTTACATTGAAAAAAATAAATATGATCAAAATTTTAACTGTGATAAAATACGTTCATGGAGTTTTCAAGTACGATTTTAAAGTTAAACATCACTAACCGTTAAAAAATTATGATTCCAAATTTTACAATTCGCATCAACGAACTAAACATAAAAACAAAAACACCCACTCCCAGCGGAATCATTGATCTTTCCATTCCACATCCATCGCTCGTATTTTCAGAGCGAGCCCAACCGCGCGGCCATCCACTTCCGCGAAATTATTTTTCCACAGCCGGCTATAAAAACGCTCAAAATAATCGGACGGGCCGTTTGTTACTTTGCCGCAGGATGCAACCCCGTACCCAGAGAGCCAAAACCCAACACAATGACCAGGTCGCCGGGAAAAATCATGCCCGTCATGAAGCGCCCCTCGAGAAATATATCGATTCGCTGGGCAAAACAGGCAGGCGCTCTCGTTGAATGGAGCGCGCGAGCGACCGGCTGGAAATCACAGCCCGCTAAATTGACCCTTCGTCGCTAAATACCCAGTCCCTTTGACACGTCGATCCGGCTGGGCAGGAGGGGGGCTCTGTGCCCCGCAAACTCGCGGGGGACGAGCGCGGAATGCTCCGTATAGATCAGTAGGAAATCATCGACGAGAGCTTGACAGCCGGACGGATGAGCCCTTTTCGGGGCTGTATCGGCGCTGGGTTTTCTGAATTGACGGAGAAAAGGGATGCTGGCTCGGGCGCGTGGATGAGGATCTATCCGTCAAAATCTAAGCGTGAGTCTTTGGAGGGAAGGCTGTTTGTGTGCGCGGCGTGTGTCGAAAGGCTTTTTGTTCGTTTGTGCGGCGGAGGTGGCGAGCGGAGGACTTTTCTGGAATGAGTTGGCGGATGTTGATGGGTAAATTAAGATTAATGCTGGAGAACGTATAGTTGAGTGGTGGAGATTGATGTGGCAGTTTAATCGTAATGTTAGTTTTATTTTAAACGGTCGCTGTGATGACTGATTAAGTTCTCGGATCTGATCAAAATGTTATATTTTTGTTTCTAGTATGCGTGGCTCAGTTTGCTTTTAAATGAGATCCTTTAAGTAGTTCAATAAACTTTAGCTTTTTTGGTTATCATAAAAATATATACAAAATACCTTTTAGGATATCTTGTAATTCAAAAAAAATTAATGGCACATATATCCAATAAATATTTAATTTTTGCTTTCAACATCCTGTTAGAAAAGACTTTCTATCTAGTAGCCATTAAATGACCAGTTTATGGTTTATAAGGTAGAGAATGGCCAAAAAATAATTATTTCAAAGTTTCGAATAGTGAAATTTCTAACAATAAAATGTATAAATAAAAATAAAATAATCAATGACATTTTTGTAATTTATAGCTGTTTCAAAAAACTTTACAAACCAAAACAACAAAAATATAACCTAAAATTATTGAAAAAATCAAAATTATAATAAATTTTGAAAATTTCTCACGACTCCAACACTTTTCTCATAGCAAAACTTGTTCCACAGCAGCACCCTCGACAACGGTTATGCAACCTAAGCAAACATTCATTGTTTGTCGATATATTTTGGCGACACTGCGCACACGAGGCAAAATATTTACAAGTGTGTGCATACGAAAATACTCGAAAAGGGCTTATACCTACACACTCACTTACACTCCAACACAATACACACACAGACACAAAGCCACACCAACCCGAAACGGTTATTGGCAATTCCCGGCAGAGAAAGAAAGTACGCGCGTCAGTCTGTTTTGTTATATGTACCAGCTCACGGCGCACGTGCCACGGATCAATGTGTTTTGATTCCTTAGACTTCGCTTTTATGTATCCCTGCCCCGGTCCCTCTCCTTTTAACGTGCACCCCGAGAGTACACGTAGAATTTGCCTGCTCTCCAGCCTCCGGCGGCAATGGCACTTAAACCCATTCAGCCGCTCGGGGGCTCGTGAATACTGTACAACTCGTGCGCGCGTTATTCCGCAGCTTGTATACCTACACATGGAGTAGCTATGTGTACTGGAGGGCTTATAAGTGCAAAGAGCGATCGAGCGCTTTGACAATGCGTGCCGATCTTCGATGTTTTAATTGTAAGGCGCGCGGGTGTTTTTAATAAAAGTTTCTTCTTTGGAGCTCTCGGCGAGTTTAATTGAGCTTTTTTGAGGAAGTGGCTTTGAGTGTGATGATCTTGCTCTTTGATGAAAGTCATTGTAGAAAAGTTGGTTCTTATTTGACAATTTTTTATTCGATATCTTTGTATGTATAAAAAACGCACAAGTCACTTAAAAATTGAAAATTTATTTTAATTACCACGTTTGACTCTCGCAGTTCATTATACGCTTACGAAGCCCAGATTACCATCAAAGCGGCCACTAACGTCCAATTAACTCGTAAAAATCATTGTCAAAGTGTCGAGCTCCATTACTCGCTCTCAGAAACAATAAAAAAAAGTCTCTCCAGCTCTCCCTCACGACTTGGCAAAATTATGCGCGGCTCGCATTTCTTTGATGCTCCCGCGATAAAAGTCCTCGGAATCACTACGTCTTTAAACATCTCGAGCTCGGGACATGTAATTAAAGTAAGAGCGAGCTGCTTCACACAGCATCGAGCCAGCTCTCGTCATTCTCTCTCCGAGCTTTGCGCGCGGCCGCTCAAAGGGAGAGAAACCGGGAAGCTCGCGCCTGCGGAAAATAAGCCCGGGCCACGGACTACGAGATGCAATTAGCGAGTGTCGCTCTTAGCTCAACGAAGCACCTATATAACTATACACAAGTAGGACTCCCTCTCACTCTCTTACGCGCGCGATTTAATCAACGCTTATACAGCCGACTCCCAGCCTCGGCGTCATCCACTCGAGCGGCGCCATTAATTCCTCCGGCTGCGGATGTGTATACGGCGCGCCGAAATAACAAAGCTCTTCTCTCCGTATATGAGCCGTTCGCGCGGATGTACAAGGACGATAAAATCACGAGGGACGCGCGGCGCTGCCAAGTGGCTGAAATTCTCGGAGCCCGAGCAAAGCCCGGCGCGGGAGGAATAGCAATTAAAAGTATCTGGCACAATCTTCGTTAAAACTTTTTCTTCCTCCTCTTTGCTATATAAGGTCGAGACAGAGGGAGGAGCGCGCGCTCGTGGCATTATTAAAACGTCGCGCGTACGTATAGGTATATATGGTCGTGTATACGTGGGATAGAGGGGTTGGGATTTTGGGGGTGGAGTTGGGTTGGTTAGCCGGCGTTTTCTCAACTCTTTTGCATGGGAAATCGTCGAGCTGGTGTAGGGGGATGAGCTTGGCCCGCGCAGTGCCATTTGTCAGGCTGCGGTCGCGCTGCTGAGTTCTTTTCTTTGGCTTTCTTTTCTCCGGCTGCTTTTTGCGGGATTGAAAAAAGTTTCGGTGGGATTATGTAATTAAGTAGCGACGAGGGTGTTGCGGCTGTTTTTGTGGTTTGGTAATTGTGGTGGTTTGTGAGGGATGATGGTTGGGGTTTGGTTATCTCCTGTTGATTGATTTGTTTAGTAGTGGTGATAGTTTTGGAACGTTAGTTGGAATATTTTAGAATAATTTAGTCTTTAAACCTTGATTGTATGGAGAAATAAGAGTTTGAAAAACGTTTGATGTTCTATGGGGGAGGGTCTTTAAGGCTCTCTTTTGGGAAACCCATATATGTATTTTTCTGGATTTTTTAAAAGGTTTTTTGTAGTTTGACCTTTAAATGCCTTGAATCTGATGTGATGAAGGTCAACCGACCGCGGATTCGAAATCAGCGACTTCAAAAACCGCGGGGACGAGGGTAGTCCTTTAATTGACTTTTTATTGTTAGTTACATACTGTAGGAATTTTTTAGAATTTTTCGGGCCAAAAACCGACCTTATTAGAGACCCTCCCCCTTTTGTAAATAAAAACAATCCTCACCACGTATTACCTATAAAAATATATTTCCTACATACAAATCATTAATTGGCAAAAATT
>JAPYZB010002485.1:0-11853 GCA_030522745.1 Eupelmus kiefferi
CTAATGTTATTTGTATATCTATAGCGTGGCCCAGTATGATTTAAAAATTAGATAAATTTCGCTTTTGATAAATAAGATTAATTTTTATGTTTTTTACTATTTCACTATAGCATTAATAAATATAATTTTTTGTTTTTAACGAGTAAAAACTGTATTAAAACATAAAATTATTTTTTTTGGTTAACTGGGGCGCACTAACCTCCTTAATGATCAAAACACATATTTTTGATATTAAACTTTAATATTCTTGTTAATCTTTGAAAAAAATTTTTATTTTCCATTTTTATTTCCAATTTTAAGATTTTATTTCGACTTTTAATTTGTTACATTCTATAATAGGCTGTTAGATATATTGAATTATAGTTGTAAATCATTACATCTATCGCTTGCGGTTTGCCTAAAAATCGTAGCCTGTTGAAGTCCGACTTGAATTCTAACATTATGTTTTATACAATTTATAAAGCTTTACAAACAATATCTTAATAAATTGTAAACTTTGGAAGGAAACAAAGGGCATTCACAGTCAAAAATAGAACCAATTTTCATAATCTAAAGTTATAGATTAAATTATTTAGTAACTTTTGTTCTCTGTATTCAAATTTTATATACATTCATAAATTCTTAATTATATTAATAATCATATACAAATATATAATGCATACGCCAATTATTTTCAATCATCAATGCGATCGTTTTCTTAATTTTTTTTAAACTCAACGATTGATTGTGGTCGGCACTGTTACAAATCTATAAAAATTGTGTAAAATTTTCGAAAGATTTTACTATACTTGCCAATCAGGTCGCTGCTGCACCCTTTAATCTTTGCTTAATGACAATTATCAAATTTTTCAATTTGTTTTTAATTCGTTTTCCAAAAGTTTTTGAAATAATTTCGCCTATAAAAATAATAATTGCTAACAAATGAGCAGTTGTTAAGAGATAAATTATTTGTTTATTAAGTTTCGATTTCTCATAAACGGAATCGTTCTGCTTAATTCCTAGGTATTCGCTTGATACATTATTAATTTCGTTCACGGGATGATTATTAATGTCAAATAAATATGTTATAATTCCTGTTTCAAATAATCGCTTAATAATTCTATCAAACTGATGAACGTACGGTGAAGCCTCTTGAAATGTAAATAGAGAAAAACTAGTATATAACGATTCTTTTATCAAAGTTATAATAAAACCCTCGTTTCCTTTAGAATAGTTTTCAGCTAAAGCTTTTGCATTGATACCGTCAACATCGCATGCAACATCATTATCATCGTTGCCATCTAATAAGTTTGTTATACACACCGATTTTCCTTCTTCATACAATTTGTAAATATTCGCAGTCGATATTATTTTTTGAATAGTGATATCATTACTTTTAGATAAAGAAATTTTTAAACTTTCCTCTATTGTCGGTCGTATATTATGTATAATTAAATCTTCCAAACTTCTTAAATCCAAATATTCAGCATGCCCATAGTAAAAACTCGAAATCTGATCTAAAATTTCGACTGTCATTATACTAAATATAATAATCATAAATAGAAATACAGTTTTTTCCGTTGTAGTTTGAATTGCAAATCGTATGGGTGTACCTGTTAAAATTTTTATCACATTAAATGGTGTCCAATATCTCTTTGTTTCAAAACGCAACAATTTAACGCAAATAATCCATAACGTTGTTAAAATTATCGAAACGATAACTATGAGTACCAAATTTGATAAAAATATTCTCCTTGAACCAAACTGCTTAACAATTATATTTTTTGTCTCTATAGATAACGGTGAACTTAAAGTAGCGGGGAATTTTTTTGCTGGCAGTAACTTTCTGTTATTAGAGGTGTTGCCTGTCATTGGTGTATTAACATAACCAATCAGCGATGCAACGTAATCTATAGTATCGTTTTCTAATAATTCTAAAAAATTATCGAAACTAAAGACTTTTATGGGAAATTTCGAAGTAACATTTGTTTTTGACAATAATGCCACATTTATTGAAAAATTAAAAGTGTTAGCAATAGTCTTGATTATCGATACATCAGTTCCGCTAATACAATCCCAAACATTCTTTCCTGAATAATTTTTGTTGATTACAAAGTTTGGATTGAATTCATAAAATGCTACCCTTAACGGAAAACCGTACCAATTTCTTGATTTATCTACAAATAATTCAGTATTGGCAGAAAGTGGAATTTTCTCATAAATATTGTTAAATGGATTGTACCGATGAATAAATGTAGTATAGTTATTAACTGTAGGGATTAAAATCGATTTGGAAAACATTTTATTTCCTATTTTGCAATTTTCACATAGTTCAAGTACAATTATATCTAAAAATTTATACTTCCAACTGAACCTAAAGACATTTAACAAGTTCATTTCGTTATTTTGTTTTATTTTATTAGGAAGAAAAATTATGCATTTTGGACGAATAATTTCTTCTAAAAATTCTCCTAAAAATTTAATAGCGTCCATAATTATTTCAGTAGAGTTACTGGAGTCGGCTACTGTATCAACAATTACAATAAGAACATTTAAGTTTAAAGTTTTTTGATAATATTGCATAGTATGATCGTGAAAATGTTGCTTTAGTCGTTGACTGCTAGATTTATTTACATCTACTTTACATACGTAAGTTGGAAAAGCATTTAAAATTGTTTTTGATATCATGGTAGACGTAAATGAAACAGCATCTGATGATCTAATCAGTATTATCACTTGACGCGTTTGCAAATTTTGGATCATATAGTTTTTTACGTGTGTCATTAAACTGATTTCATTATTTTTATAAATACCATAGCAGTTTATGATTAAACCCAACACACACAATTTCATTTTTACACACATTATAATGTTAAAAATGTTAAAACATTTGTAATTTAGTTGAATAAAAAGTCATTTAATTTGGTTTCAATTTAAATGTTTTATAGAAAATAAAGTTAAATTATAATGTTTTGCTGATCTTTAGTAGTTGTCAAAGGCATTGTTGAATACGCAAATTCGCAAATTTATGACTAGCGTTTAAATTTGTCTTCTGACTAGCTTTAAGCTGAAAAATAAAAAAATAATTACGATAAATTGGTAGCAAAATTATTTGAGTTTTTTTTTATTGTAAAAATTTTCATCCATATTTTTTTTATAATTTCTTGCGCTATAGACTTTATGTTACAGTAAAACATTTGATTTTACATAGTTGACAAAATAAATCTATTCATGTGTTTAAAAAATTTGCTCCAATATTTGTGATTTTAAAACTACAATACATGGCTCATTACTAAAATCTTATGTGAAATATGAATTTTAGATTCGCGATTACTATAAAGTTTAGATAATATCTATCATTTCATCAAAATAGATTATTTAGATTGAAATTTTTATGTTCATTTATTTAAATTCAAAAAGCTTGATGAAAATAATTCTCTACAAAAATGGGTAATAAAGTAAGCGAAGCTCAACGGATTGTAAATATTAGCTAAAAATGTTTAGGCCATATTATTTATTTATTATTTCTTATTAAAAGTACAAAAAAAGTAAAAAAGTGTCTTACCTTTTATTTATTTCCAATATCGATGTAAAATAATTTTTGAAGTTTTTTTTAGACACTATGATCACTGTAGAACAATTATTTCATTAACTCAAATACGTGTCTGCACGTATCTACTACGTCTCATGAAAAACTTTCTTTTGTCATTACAAAAAAATAACATAATATGAAATGTTATAAGCGTAATGTTAATATAAAAGAGAAAAGGCGATTTTGCTACTCATCTTCTGAGCTATTGACTCCCGCCCCTAGTAATTATTTATTAATAATGTTTGCTTTTCTTATTGTAATTAGATAAAACCTCAATTTTAGGTAAACTTTATTTGAATATTGTAAGTTATAAATAATACGAATATTCAAGAGTATCCTTCCTTTGAATCACAGATTTCGATGAAACTTTACAAAATGATTGTTTGGGCCAAGAAATGGGAACTGTGTCTTGGCGTTTTTTTCTGCTCCAAAACATGATTTGACTCGAACCCTTACAGCTTGATCAAAATTTTAATCTAAATAAACTTATATCCGCATGCTCAGAAGTACATCTAAAAAATTCATTTTAATGCTTATAATTTTGTAATAGACCATTATGTTGTTATAATAATGGAAATTGGAAATCCAAGATTAACCCTTAGCATTAGTAACAATGATGAAATATTAATTATTTACATCGATTCTTAGTAAGCTTACTTCTAGTAATCTTAAGCAAATACATGCATATTTTTGACGTGCTTGTATCTGCCTGTCATCTTAGTCAACTCAGTCCTGACAATCCTGACATACAATAGTAGCTAGCTGGTTCCTAAAATATGTAACAAATAAGTACCTAGCGAAGGTTATTACTGCCGTGTAAATCAAAAAGAACGTAAGTACATACGTATTCCATATGTACTTACGCTCCTTTTTGATTTGTACGGCAAATTATCGATCTCAAAATAGTCATAATTAAAATTGTTTACAAGTAAATTCAAATTTATTATTTTGTTATGGTATAATATATTTACATAACAAATACTTGAGGCACCATAAAAGAGTTCTTGAGGACTGTAACAGACGAAATTTCTTCATAAAAATTAAAACATATTTCATTATATTAGAAATATCAAAATTAAACAATCGTAACATTTAAAGTACGTTTCATAGTAAAATATAGGCTTTTAAAGTATATAAACAAAAACATGGCAAAAGAGGAAAATTTAAAAATAAAAATTAGTAAGATATTTTCTAGTATTTTAGAATAAATAATTTAAATGAAATAGAAAGTCCGTAAGACTAACTTATAAATTGTTAATAATTTTTAAAAATTGATTCTTTTATGCATTGTTTGAAATATATTTTTTCGATATAAGACAATTCTTAGTTTCAGATTTTAATTTTTTGTATGAAATACCTGAAAATTTATTGTTCTGAAAAAGTGTCCCTCTTCTAGGAAAAATTTCAGAAAAGTTAGTTAAAACAATTAAAATATTTTAGTTGAATTTAAAAATTAAAAAATACTTTTCTTTTTACATAATAAAAATAGGTAGGTTTATATTCAATAAAGACGTCATTAATTATGTTTTTCCATTTATTTACAATTATGATTGTAAAATAAAACGAGCGTATAAGACATGGGCGTCGTTCTAGTCTATCAATCACAAATGAAAAATCTTTGCTTTCTCACTCATAATAGCATACTGCTGTCTCTATATAAAAACGAACGTAAATCTACATTCTCTGTCGCATTTCACATTCTCGTATTTTCTCAATTACATGTCACATTTACAATTCGTATAGAAATATAATTTAAATCGTTATAGCTAGGCTCTACGCTATTT
This sequence comes from Eupelmus kiefferi, assembly GCA_030522745.1. Lineage (NCBI taxonomy): Eukaryota > Metazoa > Arthropoda > Insecta > Hymenoptera > Eupelmidae > Eupelmus > Eupelmus kiefferi. The sequence goes on from JAPYZB010002485.1 coordinate 5,356, forward strand.
TTAAAATTAATAGTCACTTGGAGAAAGTTCACTAAAAAGCTCGCGTGTTCTGTATGTTTAATACATATAATTACATAATGTCTCTTATGTATGTATCAATTTTATTCTTAATAAGATCCTATTCTCCTTCTTCTTCAAGCTTTCAAGCAAAAATATTATTTCAAATAATATTTTATAAAATAGTAATAATTTTGAAACTATATTTTGCAACAATTATTAACACTTCAACTAAACACCGTTGTTTATGAAAATATTTTATTGGATTTCTAGCAATAAAAACTAATAAAATGATTAATATTATTTTTGTGATATTAATAATAAATTAAAAGTGTAGCAATAAACGCTGTTAAAAATACATTTAACTTAAATTAAATTAGAATACGGTAATCCAAATTAAGTACATAGTAATTGGTTTTCATTGCTTTTTGTAGTACCCTTATATAATTACAGTAATATAACATTAAAAAATTTTATTTTTGAATAATTTTTCGTAGATTTTAAGACATGGAAATTTTAGTTGAGAGCAAAAAGTAAATCAAAAATATAAAACAAAAGTAATTACGAATAGTAACTACTATAGTAACACTAATAGTAACAAAGTTTACTTATATGCATTTTTTCATGTGCAAAAACATAGTTAAATTTAAATAAAAAATAGAAACAATAGTACTTAAATTCATTTAACATTTAAAAAAAATTGAATTCTCTAAAATGTTTTAATAATTATAGATCATTTAGTTATGTATATTGTAAAATGAATAAAAAACAGAGTTAAGTTTAAAATTAGTAATCAAATACAAAATTTTGTTGGATAACTAAACGTTTCTGTTTAAAATAAGAGTTTTCAAAATTGAAATACTATCATTATATGTTTTACAAAATTTCCTATTTTGTAATATACATAAAAAGTTTCTTACAATAAAACCGAATTTCAATACTCATGTGCTTAAAAATTTTGTAACTAACCAAAGAAATAAAAAAATCTATTCTCACATTTTAGTCATTTTATCGAAGATCAATCGTCGATTGCATTGCTATATACTGGTATATTTCTAAATCATGTTTGACTGGAATTAGCGCTGGATATGTGTCATGAAAGGCGTTTGATCGCTGCAGCTATAACAATTACGTGTTTGTTGAACATCTTTGCATTTGGTCCGAACGCGCATCGTTTTCGTCAATGAAAACAACGTTTTGTCTCTACTTCATCGAAGTAAGTTAATGACTAATTTATACGCTATTAAAAAAAATAAAAGCAAACTAATCGCGCTTCTTAATATAAGTAAGTTAAGACCTTTAAGAACGTAGAACGATTTACATAAATACATTTAGAGCGTCAAAGTTTAGATGAACAATCGGCCACCATAATACAATGAGTGATGTGAACCACTTCGGTGTTGAAAGCATAATATGCAATTGCAGTAATAATTTATTGTTTTTGATAATACAAGCTTTTACCTAATTAAGAAGACAAATTCAGGATTTTGTATGAAAAATTCTATTAGCACCAGTTTATAGATTTTGAAAAGCATTCAACACATATTTTTTTTTCTTTCGATTCAGAAATTAACAACAGAGTTATAACGGTTGTAAAAATATGCGTGATGCCCCGTTTACTATACAGGTATACTGCATTAGCAAAAAAGGCAACTATAAAAAGCAAAATTGATTTCACTCACACTTTAAAAGTTTATATCCTACAAAGTAATTATTATCAAATCAATAAAAGAAAAAATACATAACTAATACTTTTCGAAACTCTACAATCAAGAACTAACAAAACTTTCCTATTTAAAACGATAATTGTAAAATATTTACAAAATCAAGTAATTTAAAATTTTAATAAAAATGATTTCAACACGTAATCTTTAACATAATTAACGGCTAATAAAAATTGTAAATTTTAAATGTGAGTCGAACTGTTACAATATTACATTTTTAATGTTTTTAACGATTAATTTTCGTGAATTTGAAAGAGATATAGATAGCGATTTATTAGATTAGCTCATGCTTATCCTTATTAGCTTTAACAAATAGTGCAAATAGGGTTCACTAAAACAAGAAGTAAATAATTATTTTCTGCATAATATTTGTTCAAATGTGGTGTTCCACGTATTTTAGCAAATCTCAAAAAAATATTCGAAATTTCAATATTTGCATTACTTAAATATTTATTGCTTCACAAATTTTTAAAATTTTGTAAATTTATTTTCTTATTGTTTAGATCCTAATATAAAATTAATTTAGAATGATAGAACTATTTGATTGAATGCATAATTCACATAAAACACTAAAGAGGTTTAGTACGCTTATTTAATTTTGTAAATAATCAAAAAATATTAGTAACAGGAATCGAAAAAGATAAAGTTTGTGTTCTTTAGCTTTAACCTAGTTTCTATTAGAAAAAATATATGACTGCTTGTAAACCGAAAAACTACGAAAAAGTAATTTTATTGTAGGAGTAGATTTATTGTAAAAATCTTAAAAATAATGATTGGCAACTTTTGATAGCGCAAATAATTATCAAAGTAATGCCAGTATGATTTCCGAATATTTTTTCATATTGCCACAATATAAAACCAATTGAAACCTTAGCCTCGCAAATATGTGAATTCCTATATCTCCCAGCAAAATACACGCAATTTTACAAGGAGTATTTCGCACAAAAACAGTCTCTTAACATATATAACAAATTAGTGTTATGCAATCAAAAATACTGCTTGGATTCCAATAGGTTAAACAAAAATATCTAGTCTTTTTGATATGCCTACGCTCAACGAATTTTCATAAGCAAAAAATGAAAATTTCTATTCTCAAGCGATGAGCAATGCATAAAACTACTTCTCTTTTATACAGCATTCTTTTTAATGTACGCTCACAAGCATTCAATTCACGCTCTCGAATATTCACTCACACCAGTAAAAGACTAAAGTCTTATTTTAGGCATGAAAATCTTTCCTTACTTGAAAATACATATTTTCTCCGTAAGATTCGATCTAATAACAAGTTTTATTTCCGTCGTTTTAAGATAATAATTTATAAATGAAGTATAAAAACAATTTTATGCTAATTTTTTTTATATGATCCTTATTAAAATGATTTTTTTAGACAAACATTTTTTTATTCACAAATAATATTTTTATTCTTTTGTGCCTAGATCCTGTAAACTTTTTTATCTTACAAAAGTTTTTAAAACTATTTGAATACTGAAATAATTTAGAACATTTCGGTAAATTAGTTTTTCATTGTATATCACAATTGGCTGTAATCGACAATAAAGAATTATTAATAATTAAGTAGTAGATAAATCGATTGTTATTGTTTATAAGTGTATGTAATGATTTTTAAAACAAGTGTAAAAAAACATTTTTAATGGAATGCAGAAGATATATTGTTTCAAAAAAATTTCTGTCTTAAACAGCACACAACATAGATGACTAGTTTTCAAATCTTTAAGTTTAATTTCAGTAGCAATACCATTTTAGGGTTATGGAAAACCATCCACGGGCATTTATCGTAAAAAGTAACCCAGTGTTGTTATAAAAAATGTTGATGTATCAATAAAAACATCACACGAGCAAATGCTACTTTAACTTTCATACTCCAAATATTATAAAAAGCAAAGGAAACATGTATCTTAAAGTACGGAAAGCCACGCATGCCTGTCTTATTTGTACTTATCGCTTTAAGAGTTCGCTTTATCGTCTTAAAATTAAATTAGAATAGTCAAGTACATCGAATTATTGCACTCTTCTTTCTATCCAGTCTCTCATATACACTCTCCTCCGGCCAGCGCGCACTTAAAAATTCCCCGCAAGAAGAGTCTTCATCACCGTATCGTCGAAACGTTCTATCTACACATAAACGGACTTGAAGCTATTTTTGGAACGTTCGATCGTCGTGGAACGATCTTTGTTTGTCTATATAAATTGGTATATGGGTTGAACTGCTCTCGAGAGGAATCAATCGACGGATCACCAGGATCGCTTGATTTTACATTCTTGAAAAAATATAACGACCACGTTCGCACGTATGATTTTTTTTCTTTTTCTTTTGCAAGCGAGGATATGCGTTCTTCTGTTAATTCCGTTCATCATTTCACTCTGCGTGTGCCTGGCTCTCCTTTCAGCACTCGATGGAGAAACTAGCGATTCGTCATAGCTTCGTGTGCTTGACGCTGTCGGTCCAGTAATTCTGGATGGTCATCGCCTCCAGCGAGTTCAGAAATGAGTCGTTGTCCAGGCTGTACATCTCCTCCGAATTATCCTGGAAATTTAGAAAAAATTAGAGCTGTGCTTTATTTTGAAATTTTGGATGTTTCAACTGATTGAAGACTGCTGAGTTCAACACTTATAAGATTATTTATTTTTGATTTTTATATTACATCATGAATGCTAGATATAGATTTGTGGTTATAAAAATTTAATATAAGTTAAAGTTATTGGTTTTTTTTGTTAAGGTACCATTAGTGATTTTTTTGTTATGTAAATGCGCAAATTTTTACGCTGATTATGTTTTGTTCAATTAATAAAAAAAAAAAACAAGAAAAATGTCAGCGATTTGATCATTTGAATAGAAAATGATTTTATGTTCTCGCGCATCTTATATTAGACCATTCATAATAAAAAAGTTAGCAATATATGACAATTTACATATTCAAAAAAATCGATTTCGAATTTGCTGCATCTATCTGTGTGTATTGCATTCTAAAATGCTAATGACTCTTTGAAAAATGCTTCCTTTATGCATAAGACAAATTGTAATTTGAAATACTCGTTCATTCGGAAAATTCGACCTTGAACTTGCTACAGAGTTCCTCTAAATATTCATGATAGTTGAACATAGAAGTTGTAAATTTTATTTTATTGTGGACTAGAATACTCTTTTATTTCTCAACTAAAAAAGAACTTTAATTACTAATTCAATAAAAAAGTCTTTGACTTCAGAAAGCATAAACATAAAAACTTTAGCATTGTTTTTAGCCCATCAAATGATTTTGATAATATAAAATTCCAATGTATAAAAGAAGCACGTCATTAAAAATTTGACAAAAGATGCAATATTCAAAGTATTGAAAATAAATAAAGAAAATATCTCCGGTTCATCTTCATATTAAGCATAAGCATACCCGAATCGTGGAGTCGTCTATATAGCCAGAACTATCCGGATTGCTGCACTTGTCGCTGTTCAAAGTTTGCGGTGGGTTCAGATACTTTCGCCTGCAAATCACCAAAAATAACAGACTCAATCACAAACTCTTCAAAATTTTTTCAATACCGCTAGTTGATTATCAACTCAATTAACAGCCAAAGCCATCAATTCTCTCGACTAATCACCTGTACATGATAAAGCCCAAACTTCCGACGGTGCTTAGAAGTACGATCACCGCCAGGCAGCTTCCTGTGATAGTGGCGATTTCCGTGACGTTGGCGCCGCTTTCAGCCGTTTCGTTTATCGGCTTTTCTTTCTGTTCCTCGCGCGAGAGCTGATCCCTCTGGAATTCGCTGGTGAAGGTGCCCCGCGCCCGTCCCAGCCTCGTCGAGTCCGCGACGCCGGCTGAAATGATGGTTGGTGAATATTTTAATTGTGAAAGTTAACTTAAAATTATTTAAGCTGATTTTAAATTGTTTATAATAGAAGCTTGCAAGCATCTCTAATAGTATAAACTTTAGTGTAATAAATATGTCAAATACAATGTTTCTCATAATTTTTTATGTCAATTAATTTCAATTTCAATTTCAATTTCAATAAATGTCTTGGAACACATATAAAAACTAAACGTGAATAAATATTGCAGTTTTTTAAAAATAGTCGAAAACAAGTGGTAAATTAAACGACGAAAGTTTTTACAACAAATTACTTATTTATTATGCTACTTAAATTTCCTTTAGTCAGTTGTTTCATTAAAGATGTAATATATTGGCCGTATTTTTATGTAAAAAAGTATAACCAGGTCGACGACAGTTATCTGCTAACCGACTATTCAAGTGAAAAGTCGATTTAATGTTGGCGCGAGTGAAGCAAGGACTAAGCGCGAGTTCACTGATTACATCTAAGAGAACTGAGAATTCTATTTTATGCGCTACCATTTTCGATAAAGCTATTTTTTCTCAGCTAAAGTTTTTTTTTTCAATACCATGTGATAACTTTAATTAACTTATTTGTATATTACATATACTATTATATTTCACTTACTACCTTTATTGATTTGAAAATACTTGTGATATTAATTTAATTGAATACTATACTTATTGCAAAGTTATTAACTTTTATAATTTTATAATATCTTTTTCAATACTTATTCTAAATTTCTCTTTTAATCTGGTTGGCTCATTATTATTATCATAACTTGTACTAGCAACAATCAATATCAATTGTGTGAATTTTCCTTTGTCTGGGTCAGAACAGCAGGTTGAAAATTATTTTATGTTCGCTTTATAATACACACTGTTAAATTGTTCGTTAAATTTAATACTTCCCAGAAGCATACAATTTCAT
>JAPYZB010002486.1:0-12214 GCA_030522745.1 Eupelmus kiefferi
GAGGCTAACGACAGTTATGGACTGGGGACTGTTTAGGCGCAGAGCGGGATGATTGAAATCCGCGGGGTGGACGTTGGGAGGATAGTGCAGGGATTTGGCATGGGTTGATGAGGGAGAGCTGGAGTTTTGGGATATTTTTGAATGTAGATGAAGTGGTATGAATCTTTGGATGTTTAGGGGTTAAACTTTTAAATCTCGGTTTTTACATGACTGTAAAAAATTCAAGTCGCGTGTAGAGATTTATGGGATATCAACGAATCATAAGTTTCGTTTTTATGGAAGGAGTGACGAAGTGATAGTTATTTGAAACGCAAATTCTGATTTTGACCCGTTTTACTCATACTCTCGTTACTTTAACCGTTCTTAAACATAATAGTTTTTCAAATTCAACAAGAGTGCTTCAATTATCAATGATAAACGCTTCTTCAAATAGTTCCCGTCTTCAAAAGTAGACTGTAATTGACTTTTGAATAAGCAATGCAAGCACAAAACAATTTCCATAGGCGACCGAAGTTCTAACTATGATTCTCCAGCCGAGCTGCTTCTAACTAACATAAGAGCTCGCAGTCATTTATGCAGGCCCAACATCGAGCCGGGAAAATGGAGTGGAAGTGAAATTATGCCTTTGAAAGCGTCTCCCCAGTGAAGTTCCATCTCCCCGGGTTCACATACCGCATTATCACACATCATAGCTCATCAGCTTAAAATAAAAAACTATTCTAATAAAATGGCACTTTTTAAAATCCGAAATCTGGTTTTAACAATCCTCGATTTGAGCCAATTCCATTCGATAAACCCCGATAAAACGCAGGCCAAACAACCGATCGTTCATCAAAAGCGTCGAATCTCCACAAAATACCTCCTATCGCCGCGGCGCGTCGGAACAATCATCGCCGCTAAGCGCCACTCCGAATTACCTTTCCGACCAATTTCCCCGCAATATAAACTCGATTGATCATTTGGCTCCGCGTTCCGCGCTAAAAGAAGAAAATAAACCGCGAAAAAAAGCTCGTCAAAGCAAGTGGTCGAGGGCGAATAAAAACGAAAAAAAAAATTCGCACCGAGGTCCATTTGGATCTCTTGCTCTCCGCCTTGAGCTCGCGTGTTCCCCTTTGTCGCTGAACAATGCCGCGTCTGTGTACACACTCGCCCCTTTGTCTCTCTCTCTCTCTCTCTTTTTCTCGTGCCAGGCGAATATTGCGTTTCTACTTGTTGACTCTGGCTCCGGCAAGGTGCTTTGCCAATGCGCCAGGCTCTTTCGTGTAGCCGGCTGGGCTTATTGGACTTTTGAAGTCGCCGCGTGATGGACGGATCGGGTGCTAGAGGGAAGGAGAGAGAGAGAGAGAGAGGACTGTTTTATGGTGCGGCGAAATAGGTGATCGATTGAGCTGGCTGCTGGTTTGTTTACTGGCTTCGGCCTGGCGAAATCGAATTGATTGTATTGACGTTGATTGTTCGGTTAGTTAGGCGAGGTTATTTATGTGGATTTTTTTATTTACTGTGGTGGCGTAAATTTTAATTTGGAGATTGATTAATGCGCCAGTTGTGGTGCTCTGATTATGGGAATAAAAATGATATTTATAGGTACTCGTTTCGGTAGTGTTTTAGAGAGTCGCGTTAAAAGTGAATTATAACGTTCAGGAGAATTGGTGGAAAATATAAGTCTGGATATGAAATCTAATTCTGAATTAATCTTGCGAATTTGTTATGAATAAAATTTTATTAGTTACCACTAAATCATTTCTTTCATTATTAAAAATGTCATTCTTAACAGAATTTATTCCTGTCAAACTATCTATTAGAACAATTTTTTTTCATTAATATTAATGAAATAAAGTTGTCCAAAGTTATCCAACAAAAAAATAAAGCTATTGAAATATAAAAAAGACCATCTCTTTTTCGAGATTCGAGCAATACAGCCAAGCACGACAAACTTGTGATATTTTTCATGGAATAAAAAACGACCATTCGAGCATGACTATCAATAGCGCTTATAGGCGTTATGACTGTCAATATTTCCATAGGCGTTATGATATCTAATAGCATTGGTTATATCACTTACCAGGGGATAAATATGTCTATGCAATAATTCTTTTATCGAAGACTCATTGTAATAATCGTTGATTCGTGATAATAGTCGTTCAAATGTAGGCATGATAATCCATAATTTCCTTGTATTGCTTAATAATGTGTTATAATGTTTGACAATATAATAATATACGTCGTTCATGTTTTATTCAATTTGAGAGACAGAATTACTTGAATAAATAATTATTTTCCTATTTGAATTTTAAACATTCTCGAAACTTTTTCTTTTAAAGTACTTCTTTTTACTACACTATATACTCATTATGTATTATCTAATATAATAAACAATTATTTTTCTTTTGCAATTTTTCATTAAACATTGAAAAACATTGAAAACGTACGAAATCAAACATAATAAAGAAAGAAACGGCATTATTATCAGAAAGCACAGAACGCACACTTGCACGTCAACTTTCAGTCACATAAAACAGTGAATAACATTTAAGAGAATCAGCGGGAAATATAACTCTGAGCATAAAATCTAATTCTGGATTAATCTCGCGATGAGACATGTGCCAATTTAAGCGTTGTTAAACGGATACGAGTGCGCGTTACTGTTGAATTAACGTCGCGGAAAGCTTAATTAATCAAGCGTATAATCAGAGCTGCGCGAGACGTTTTGTCATTTTAGCTGAAGCTGTAGCAATGCCTGGAACGTTAAAGCCACCCTAAAACTACTATCTTTAAGGAAGTACGCATCATATCTTTGATCTGCGTTATGAATTTAGCTACGGCTCACGGGAATATCAAAATGACAATAAGACTCTTTAATTTCATTGAGAGTACCTAAATATTTACGGTATATTTATTTTTACACGCGAAGATAAAACTTTTATTGTCAAACACTATAAAAAAGTAAATAAAAAGTCTATATAACTCGCCTATCGCAACTTCAAAACCCAAATTCTCACATAAAAAAAGCCAACCAACCCATCAAAAAACAAAACCTAAACCCCCTCCACCAAATCCCCCAAAACACAAAAGCCGACACCAGCCAAGACGCGCATAACATCCGCGTCCGTGCGCACATAAACTCGTACTACTTGGCTATACAGGCTCGAGTCGTTACTTATCTCTCGGCGATTAGATTTGACGCGCGGCTCGTTTATCATTGTCGTCGCTAACGCGCGCGATATATACTTCGTACAGCCGAGCTGAGTGAGCCGTCGTGCAGCCTGCGGGCCTCGGGTGTATACGGCTCGTCTGGATAATTTGTGGCTTTGATCTCTTGAAAAATTGCGCTAGACTGCGCGGCTACGTTGTGGCTTGTGTTTATGGTGTCGGGGTGGGTTTCTGCCTTTTGTAAACAGGTTGATGGATTTGTTTTAATTGTGTGGGTGGTGTTATGATTGTTTGGTGTGAGGGTGTAGTGGCAAGTTTAGAGGCGTGATGTCGGGATTGTTTTTGGAAGTGTTTTTGCCGGGGGAGGTGATGTATGGAATAGTTATTGTCTTGCGAATGTGAGAGAGGGAAACAAGGATTATATAAATAGTGATGGTTTATATTAATACCGTTAAAATATTGATAGACATTTTAACCTTCGCGTTTTCGTCGATATAATTAGTATAAACTGTTTGACAGGTGCCCTTGAACATTTGACGTCACAAATGCAAAAGATTCTATTTAAGTTTCGGCCGCTGTGAAACTTAACGCATTTTCTGAACTTGCGGAACATCTGCTTTATTTCTTGCTTTACATGACTTCATCGATATTTCATATATTTAATAATTAAAAAAATTTTCAGTTTAAAAGTAAAAGATTGCACTGCATAACTTTAATTGAGATAGACTTTTTTCTTACGCAATTTCCTTATTTTACTGTACAACTCAATTAAAAAGCCTTTCTAAAGTTACTTCCCAAATTAAGATCATCGCTTCGATATACTCTAGAAAGACTGCGCACTTTTAGTCGAAAAACCGCGCTCAAAGAAAACAAAAGCAGCTCTTCCTACTTTAAAAGGAATCGAAATCTCCTCCAGACAAGTATACAAACAAAGCTATATCCTCAAAAGACACTCAGAACTGCACAGCCGTAACCCAAGAGAAAATAATCTCACGCAAAAACAGACGAGAGAAAACTGAAAAAAAATCGACCCTCCGCGAGATAAAACGACATGGGGTAAGGAAAAATCGAGACCCTGTCACTGCCCTCCTCACCAATGACGGGAAAAAACTTGGATGGCTGAGCTATCTTTGCCTGTCGATCGGCCGGTAGCCGATATATCCACCCCCGCAACGCGAAATGGAATATTTAGGGTGGCAAGGCGCGAGGGTAAGCCGGGAAAAAAGGCAATTTGGAGAGCGCCGGGGACACATATAGGAGCGCACTTTGCATGATTTACAGGAGAGGCTGGCTTTAATATTGAAGTAGGTTGCTGACTCCTCCTGCTTTTTTAAAGCGGCGCATCTTTGCTTTATGGCTTTCTCTCTGGTCGCTCGTTTTGGGTGTAGGTGTGCGGCGATCGCTCTGATTTTTTTTTCGGGATTATTTAGCGGGGTCAGTGGGATGTGGGGAAGTTGGGTGGGAAATTTTTTAAGAGGATGGAAGCTTTTGTTATTGTGATGATATTTCTGTTTTTGTAAATAGATGGGATAAAAAGAGTTTGGTAGATGAAAGGATTTTTTTTTTTGTTGCAATTACAAATTTTAAGTCCTCCGCTATAGAAATGAATAAAATATTATCATTCATGGAAATCAAAAGAACGAAAACAAATATTTAATTTTATAAAAAAATATTTAAATATAAGAATTCTTAATTAAAATACATGTTTTATTAGCTAACGTATTAAAAACGAAATATTAAACATGAAAACTAAATATTTATGAGTGGGGAATAGCAGATTCAGTATTTTAATTTTAAATTAAAATTCTCAGTATTTTATTAAAAAATACTAAATTTTATCGAAAACCTTTAAACTATAATTAAAGGTTATTTGATACAAATAAAGGTAAAAGGCGCTTTATTAGAACTAGGTTAAGAATATTTGTAAATTTAAGAAAAAAAATATTTAATTTTTTATAAACACGAGCAATATAAAAAAATTTATTCTCTTAATTTAGAAATGTATGTTAATCCGTTTTTGTAGTATAAGAAATTTACTTCAAAACATTCCGTTTGAATATCAAAAAATTGGGAGCAAGAACTATTTTCAGATAGAATTCAAATTTTAGTATTCTAGCAAGCGAATAAAAGGTAAATCGGGCTTAAATTCTGTATAGAAATAAAAATACCGCTGCAAAATCGGCATCATATATGCCCCAGTTGAAATTATTGACGAGACTTCCTGGTGAAAATACTTGGTGCTCCATTTTATCGGAAAACCAGAAAATCACTCTTGTAACCCAAGCAAAACAGTTAAATCGATCTCGTAAAAAGACAAACTTTCACCCGCAATGTTTTCCGTAAGCCCCAGTTTCCCAACCCCCAACTCGCATTACTCCACAACACTAACTCTCCCCCTTAAAAACAAAAATCACACCTCCAACCATCAGCCGGCAAAAAAGCCGGAAACCCGTCACGCAAAGGAGACAAGCAGAAAGCCGTCAACGCCGACAATAGCCCCGGCGGTAACTACATTCTGACCCCGAGAGCGACGCCTATCCTTTAGCCGGCTAATAGCCTTTAGGACTCGGCGAAATTGAATTGCGAAAGCGCTCTCAGGCGAGATGGGAGCGGGAAAGTCGCGCGCGCTAGCCCCGCGGCTCGTCAATTACGCCGTTTCATTGGGACGACGTTAGCGGGGCTATTAGGGGCGCAGCTGACTCTTGGGCGCGATGATAACGCGGTTATACGAGCGAGCCGATGGCCGCACTGCGGTGGTTGGCTATGCAGCGCTGGTTTCACTCTTTCGATGGGTATTTGGTGCGGGCCTTGTATTTTCGCGCTTTTATGGCTCGATGGAAGGTTTACGAGTTGGGGGTCGGTTATTTTGCGGAAAATTATGGGTTCCGGGGTTGGGAGAGGGGGTGGGAAAGTTTAACGTTTTGCTGGAAAGCTTTGATTTTATTTATTCATCGTTGGTGTTTTTGGATTGTTAATAGGGAAGATTGTTAATTAAAATTCGTTATTGGGACTCTGATATTATTATTTTAAATAATCATTCGTTCATATAAAGCAGGTACAATCTTAAATTTATCGTAAATTAGGTACCGTCTTAGACTTTGTGGGAAGTAGGTACTATGTCAATATTACGAGAAGAAGAGCGATCTCAGCAAGTAAATTTGTCTCAAAACTAAGTTGGTAGAACTAATTTGTATTTAATTTATTTCTTGTTTAAATATTTATTCTAACTTCTAACTAAATTGTTTGCTCTCCTTAGCCGTCTTGGATTTACTGCTTAAATAAGTTTTTGAAAACATTTCTTCTGTAATTATCGCTTTTATTTCGCTGTCGTGGAAGTATTAATTATAGTTTTTTCTTATAAATATTTTGCATTCTCAAACAGATTAAATTAACTATTATATAAAATATTTGAAAAATAAAATTAAAATTACAGCCGTTTTTTTTTAATGCAGAAGATACAGCATTGAAATACTATCTAATTTTCACAAAATCTGTGACGGTACTTCATGCATATATAATTTAAAATAGTACCATTTTCGCTTCAATTTTTAGATGGTATCTGTTTAACTCCACCAGAAGAAATAGTGCAGCAAGCATAACGCTCGAAAAAGCCATGACTAAATATTTGAGGAAATAGATTAATTTTAGCTTATTAGCAGAGTGTAACTGTATTTATTTCTAATTTCGTTCATGTATTTAACTTATCTCATTTTGCGAAAGGCATGTACTTTATGACTGCTGTCGCGAAAGTAGGCTTCGCAAATAAAATAGAACTTATGTATATTCACTTAGCGTAAACTTTATGTGCAAGTACTTTCTAGGTCGCATTCAAATTTTCCATAACATTTTTCATCTTACGGATGAACTTTTCAGAAATACGTTGACTTTCGCTTATAAATTATTTTGGAATACTCAGTTTTAATAAAAACTTTAGTGCTTTTAAAGAAACATAAATAGCTGTATCCACGAACAATAAAATAAAAAGGGTAAAAATATGAATTCCAATAATAACGAACACGACGGTAATTTATCTTTCGTTAAGTTGGTAGCCACTATAAGTTATATATCCAATATTTCGCGCTCAAATTCTTTTTATCGTTACATCAAATTGATGATACGTTACTATTTATAGTTATAGCGCGTATAACATAAAATATTAAGTACGAAAGCAAGCTACATTTATTAAACTTATAATAATGTAGTGACCGAGAGTTAAAGTGCTGATAAATTCAAGCAGGGTAATGAAATTTCTAGGAGAATAAATAAAAAATTATCTGATGTTTTCATAAAAAGGAAATAGAATATAAAATTTTATGACCGTTATGTATTACTAATTTAAAACGGTAATTTTTTATTAACTTTTTTAAATTGTACTTGAAGTAGTGTAAAAAAAGTATTCAATTTTTTAATATATTAATAATATAAGATTATAAATATATTTTTATTATTAATAAAAAATAATTAATGAATTCTATAGAATTACAAAAAAACCTTTTGTTAACTCAGTTTTTTTCTGAAGTTTATTAAAATAAAACCACCTAAGAACAAAGTGTCAAAAAAGATGGATAGGATAATTAAGTTTTAATATCTTTTAATTTTCATATATATATATATAACCCTGAATTGGCAAAAGAACTTAAAAACCTATAAACATGAATATGTTTATACATATTCTATATATTGTGTCCATGGCAATAGTTTACATTTCTATTTTCGCAACGTCCAAAGATTTCTAAATTTTTCAGTTTAATTTTGTAGGAATCTCAAGTAAATAAATTACACAGTGTGGAACCCAGTTTATCTGTGAATAATTACCATACTTCTATACAATGTTTAAATTCAATAATCGTAACGAACAAGACTAACGCGAAAGAAAAAAGATTTATTTTTCCAACTTAACTGCTGTATCCAGCTCGAGTTAAATTTTAATGCGATTCAATTTTATCGAGATGTTGTAAACGCGATTTTCCGACGGATCTGACCGCATGATTCGACCTGGCCAGTGAGCGAGCAAATGTGGTTTCTCCAAATATTTGTTTTGTCCGCCGTTGGCCGGCGATATATTTACCGGTGAGCTTCAATTCGCGTAAACTGCATTTGCTACAATGTTCGTCATTTTTTTCTTATTCGTGTTGTTGTTGAGTCGTGTGTCCACATAATTATGCAAATAATTTTAACCCAATAACAGTGTCGTTAAAATTTTTATAAATCTTTTTTTTTTTTTTTATTGAAATGAAGGGAAATGTGAGTGATATATTCGCAGCTTACTCGTGTAAGTCGCGTTAAGAAATAAATTTGACTGTTTATCTTGAAGTAAGAAATAGTCAGGTGTCTGAGTCAGGTGGGAATATAAAGTGATTGAAAGCGTAAACAAATGTCAGTCTGTAAGCTGTCGAGTTCAAATGTACTGACAAGAAGAGGCCGAGTCCTCTGGTAAATGATTGTAATAGAGTTTTAAGAGGTGCTTTCTAATAAATTCTATTAGAGCATTGTGCAAATACTTTAGTTCAATTAGCTACGTTTTTGGATTTTTAACTTAATTATTATTAACACTGTTTTGAGGAAAAATTGTGTGGCCATGTTTAGACGTAATTTTATTATCTTTTATGGGCAATACGAATCTCACTTAAATAGAAAAACTGTATTTGGCAAAGTTTTAAATATAACCATTGAATATATGTCAGGATATTTTTCACTGACTTTTATTGCAATGATGCTAGTAGAGTATTAAACCTATTTGAGTTTGGCATACACCTTGTGATACCGGATTTTTTCAACGAGGGTACTATGGGACTTTTTTACGCACGGTAGTAGAAAAGATGATCGTCTGTTTCCACTCCTGAAACAAAAAATAGTTCCAAATTTTGAATTTACGCAATTTTTATGAAAGGGAAATAACCAATTTTCAAATAATATTCAATTGGTCCGATGTAATAAACACCTCACCCACGCTGAAAATAGCATTTTAAGGCAAAAAATAGGGTTTTCTTATGCAAAGTTGTATTAATACCCATAGATAATTCTTGTAGAAATTTATGTAATTTAGCTAATTTTTATTTAGTTATTTTTTTAAAATCTCTATTTTTGAGAGTGAAAATACACTTTCTTTCGTTTACTTTCTAATTTTTAGAAAATATGTCGTCAACAACTTGTTCGCCAGAGCAACAATAACTCAAAGTCGATAAATTTTCTGAAAATTAGAAATTAAATACAGAAATTAGATTCCTGTATTATCGTATGGTATCGACTTCAAGAAATAAAACTCTTACACTTTCCACACCTCTTAAAAAGTAATGTTTTCTTCTTAAATTCTTAAAGTTAAATTGCATCAGAAAAAACACATCATTTGTAATTCATCAATAATTTTTAATCTTTACTTGAGAAAATGCATCTCCCTTCAATGAAATTCATTTTAAAAACGTTTTTCTCACGCCTATTACAAAATTTATCTTATCCTTAATTCTCATTGTAATTATATTAAATACAAAATTCATTATTGAATACATTACCAATAAATAGAACAGTATGACCAATGCAACTCAAACGATCACACGTCCTGTCATCGAATATCCCAACATTCTTCGCTAATCCGAGCTGGCATTTCAGCGAACGATCCCGCCGTCACGATATTTATAAAAACCATTAAACTCCAAAGAAACGCCTTGAGCGTGCAAAAAAAAGGCCTGAACGCTGGAAAAAAGGTCAAAACAAAATCTCGCAAAGTCTATAAAGTCGAACTGCGCGCGCGCAACACGTTGGCTCTATCGCGTCGGGCGTGGATCTAAAAATATGCCGGCGCGCAATAAACCCAAGGGTACATCGTCCGGCCTGATCTCCCGCAGGTGCTCGCCGTTATATTGGCCCGCGGAAAATTATCGTTAATCGGTTTCCTTATTATTTGACAATAATGATTGCTGTTATCTATATTGTGGTTTAATTAGAACAGGATTTAGAATTTTGATTTATTTGTTTACTTACTTTTTTGGCTTGATACTTTGTAGGGAATGTAGGGGCTTTGTGGATTCGTGATGCTGTCATGGAATCTGTGGTTTCGTTTAGTTTTATGAGCTTTATGAATAAATATGGCTTATTAGATGTACATTAACCATATTGTTCTTTCCATAAATAAAATTTTATTACTATTGTTCCAAAAAACTAAGTCAAATTAAAAAAGCTTTCTTTTTCTAGTCGAAATCAAAATAATGAGATTGTATTTGTAATTGAAAATTAGATGATAAATATAATTGTTAGTAACTTCTTTATTTTGACATCTTACTAAAAGCATCAGAAATGAACGGAAAATGATTCTTTTCTACAAATTTTGTAGGTTCAGTTTTGTTTTATTTTATTTTTTTAATTTTCTCAATATATTATAAGATAAGAAAACTCTGAAGTTATTTAATGCAGTATTAAATAATTGCTTCTAAATTAGAAGTGGTAACTAGACATGAGTATAGTACTTGTTACAATAATAGATTTATAGCTTTTGCGGTGCCAAATGATAATCATTAAAACATTTTTATTCTTTGATAAAAAATCTGTTTCAATTTCTGTTTCTGACTATCATATATGTAGCACAAGATCTGTTTCATATTTAAGATGTTTCTGGAGGCATAATAAGGCTAAAAGTACTTTGCTGCAAAATTGCTAATGTTTCACGGTAAACAAACACGTATGAAAGATTTATAAAGAGTAGGAATGCGTAAATCTAGCAATATTACTTTCAAATTTTATAACAGAATTTTGCAGAAATAATCTTTGATTTATCTGTTATTTGATTACGGGAAGTATGCTTTTTCCTGAACCTTCTGGAAATCCACTTTAAAATCTTGTAAGATAATTTCTAGATTCTAACGGAATTGAGCCACACATGAGCAAGAACTTTAAAAATTCTTGTCACGTATCTATCGTAAAATTGCAACTTTATATAGATATTCCACTTGAGTATATATATAATATATTTAGAATTAAGACATAAATGGTATCAACGTAATAAATAAAAGTCATATAGGTACCTGAGATAAGAAATTTAGGTTCGACATGAGAAAAAAAAATGGATTTAAAACAAAAGCTAATGATCTAAATTTATATAATTTCAATATTTATTTTCTTTAGAATACTTACCTACTAGAAAAGAGATTTTAGACACAGGAAACGGATTTCAACGAGGCTTTGAGAGTCGATTTCAAGTACAGAAAAATAAAACCCAATATCATAGTCAGTTTCTAAAGCTCGTTCTTGTGAGATATAAACTATTTATCTAAGGTAAACTGGGATAAAGCACGCACCAGTGAGGAAAACTAGTAGCTGTGCCAGAGCTCTTTTGATTAGGTAAAATTAAAAAAAAATATTTTTAATGTGAAATTTACTGACCTTTTAATTATGCTAAATTTTATAATAGTGGAGATCCTCTGACGAGGCTGCAGTAGGTTTTCCTCCAGAGTCCAAATGCTCGCTTTACTCGACTTTCCTTCTTCTTTATCGATGTAATCATAATAAATGTGTCTATTCATTCACGAGAGAATACTGTACTTTTATTTTTGACTTTTTCGTTTCTTGAAAAGGTTATTTTAACACACTGCCACTTAATTTTGTTTGTATAAAAAACGAATACGTTTGGTGAAAATATGAAACAACTAATGAAAACAAGAGAAGAATAAGACTAATTGCAATTTCTTTCAATCCTATATTTTTAATTTAAAATTTAATTTAAAATTGGGTTAGTTAAATAATTAATTTTTTCAATTATATTTTTAAATTGATTTCAATTTTTTTTTCAATTAAAATAAAATTACTAAGAGGATCGTATTTCTTTTTTTAACGTTAAGATCGATGTTCATAAAATTACGTTTGATCCTGTTTACAAAAATATATTTAATTCAAAATTGTTTCATTACTTTTAACTAAGCTGTATATAGAAATCAAGTTGTATAGTGTTTTAAAAATTATTAACTCGGGAGATAATTATAACTTTTTAAACTTGTATAAAATATAACGAAATTTATCTGGGGCATTGCTGCATTCATTCTAATTAGGGTAAATTTAATTCCAAAATGAATAGTTA
>JAPYZB010002488.1:0-11843 GCA_030522745.1 Eupelmus kiefferi
GCTTGCATAGCGTAGTACATATACATAACGTCGTATTATTGCAAGAGTCGCTTATGAGCGAACGAGAGAAAGAGAGAGGGATAGAGAGCACTTAAGCAATTAATGGGTCAGGGCAGAGCAGCGCGTATCTGTCATTGCTGGCTGCCTCCTTCTTCAAAGATATTGAATGCAGATCCAATTATACGGGCTCTCTTTTCTCTCTGCTCAATGTTTAAAATTCATCCCTATGCCCGAGTGTCAGCGCGAAAATAATTTACGACTGTGAGAGAGAGCGAGGATTTAACCAGGGTTCGGATAATGATTTTTTGCATTTTCTTTTTGCAGGCCCAGTCAGACGATGACGACGTGGCGGACGAGGTGTCCGTCACCATGGGCGGGCAGGACGATTTCATGACAGAATTTTTTGCAGAGGTATGTATATGTTTTTTTCATCTTATTTTTTACTTTATGTATTTAGAAGGAACTTACCTATTAAAGGTCTTATATGACTTTGATATTTTTAAGCTGTTTAAATTTTTATGAATTGAGATACTTAATTTGTGTCAAATTTCGTCTATTTATAGAAGACTGGTATAAAAATTATTTTATATTTAGACATCATTTTTCATTGAATTTTAAAAATAAAAGAATTGTGCTACTTCGTTTCATGCAACAATTTCAAAGCTATTTTAAATAATTTTACCATCTATATATGGTAAAGTATTTTTTTCGATAAACCTAAGAAAGAGTTTTTTTGCAGCATAACAGAGAGAAAAAAAGTTTTAAGTATCCAAGATTTATTATTAGAACATAATAGTTTCCAAGAACGAAACTAATTTTTTGTTATCGCTCATCATACATCCTCTAAATCAATACCCACGAACAATTGAATTTTGAATTATATCTAAATGCTGGTAACGCAAGCTCAGCTATAGAAAAAAATCGATCCCCCCTCGCGCAGTAAAAAAATGAAATAGAATTCTTAAACATATCGATCCCCCGCAGCGGCTGCTCCACTCGAAAACAATACTCCTCCAAGTTCTATCAACGACAATCATCCGTTATTACAAAGCCATTTGTTCGCCGCGCGTCTAAAACTTCAGCGGGCCGCGTTTATACCGAAAAACACGGTACAGTACGCGAGCTACACGGCGCACTCACCAGCCGCGAGGCACGCGCGCATCCCTAAGCCGCCTCTGCCGCCCTCCTACGCGAATGAAAAATTGATTCGTCTCTAGTTTTAATTTTCCTGCTCGTCTCGCTGCTGCTACTGCTGCTGCTCTGCCTCTTCAGACGCGAGCGAAACTGGGTTTTGATGCTCGCTCGACAAAAGCCGCCCTACAGAGAGAGAGGCGGGTTCATTTCGGTGCGCCGCGCGCGCAGCGCCAGTGATAATGGAAAGTGGGTTAAATCGTTTTTCCCCCGAAGAAGAAGCAGAAGAAGAAGGATCGAAGAGTTCGCATGTTCGGCTTCCGCGGGAGCGTTTCTTTTTTTCCCGCGCGCGCGACGACGACATAAAGGGGAGAAGGTTTGCGTTAGGGGGTGCGCGAGAAAAATCGAGTCGAAAATGTTCGAAATAACTACGGATACATAAAAATGTAAATTCGAGCATAAATTTTTATGCGCTTGTGTATGCGCGCTGAGGGGAGAGGGGATCGAGTAGGAATAATTTTGTTTTGAATCCGTCTTTTGTAAAAACAAATAAATAAATCGGGATAGTGTTTTGTAATTTTTCGAAATGTTGTTCTACGGCTCAATGCTATCGGAGGTTTATTTTTGCTGGCTGAATCGATGGATTCCTTTTCAGTTTTCTTTACAAATGATGAAAGCAAGAAATCATAACAAGGGAAAAAATCATAAAAATTTAATTTGGTGTACTGGTTTTGGGATTGCACATTTATTTATTAAAATCAAATACAATTTGCGTAGACATTAGCAAATAAATACTTATGCACATTAAATTTATCACGCATATATAATTTTGAATAATTTCTTGGCACAACAATGCAAATATGTTGTACAAATTAATTTCAGCCAATCATTCACAAACTTCAACAATGCGCTCTTACATTTGTAAATAAAACTTTTAATTCGTTCCCATTTCTCCAGTCCGTAAAAATCTCAACTTTTGCATTTCTAATACATCAACATGCCAAAATTCAAATACAACTTTTCAATCCGGCTTCACAACAAGGCAATTACACAAAAGAATTCCTGACCAGCAGCGCAGCTCTGAAAATTCAATTCCGCGAAATTTCAAAACCGATCAATCCAACAAAAGTCCAAGAAAAGGCTCGAAGAAGATTTATGCTAAAGCAGTTTATTCTTATTTCGCGTGTTTTCCTCGGCGCGATGTTCCTGCCCGCAGTAAAAATCGCATGCATTACTCATAGACGAGCGCACTCGTGCATCCTACAGCAAGCCAGTGTCGATCCGTATACCGGGAAAACCCCAGCCGCTCGCAGCCAAGAGACTTTTCCCTATAGCAAGCTTTCTCTTACCTGCTATTCTGTAGTCAGCGTGCACTTGTGACGAATGGATTTTTGATACGCGCGCAGCTCGCGCTACTCGCATTTTTCGGCTCCTCCAGGAAATTGTATTTCTACTCGTTGACGCGGCGGAGTAAACACGAGTGACTTTTAATTCCAGCCCAGCTGATTCATTAAGCAGCTGGATGAGCTTGCACGACGCGCGCGCTTCTTTGACGTTGCGCGCAAATATTTGATCTAATAAAGCCGGGCGCGAATCAGCCGCGGGGCTAATCAGTTATCCCGGTGCGACGAGTGTTTTGTTAAAATTAGCGTGACGCAGTCGGCCGAGATAAATCAGTTTCGCTTTGAGCTTCCGGCGCTCGGGCCGAGATTATGAGATGTAATTACAGCTCTCTGCCGGAGCGCTAAAGTCTAATTTTCTCGCGGCGAAAAATGAGGATCCGAAAAGCGGGCACGGTCAGGAAATCATTTATT
The DNA here is from genome assembly GCA_030522745.1 of Eupelmus kiefferi. Classification (NCBI taxonomy): domain Eukaryota; kingdom Metazoa; phylum Arthropoda; class Insecta; order Hymenoptera; family Eupelmidae; genus Eupelmus; species Eupelmus kiefferi. The sequence continues at coordinate 2,946 of JAPYZB010002488.1, forward strand.
TCGGACAGTGTGTAGTCGGCTGTATGACGCTGGCTGTACGAAAGGAGCTGGCGGCGACGTTGAAATTGGCTGGGCCGAGGTATATTCATCGAGATTGAAGTCGCTGATTAGAAGTGGCTGCGCGCGCCCTGTGTTACGTCTTGTTTCGCATTTCGCTGGAAATCGTTGGGTTAGATTGTTGCGCGTTTATTTGCGAGATAGTGGTTTTATTCAAATGAATGGAGATTGTTGCTTGTTAAAAGGCAATTTTCTCCTGGTAAAACAACCGTCTGCGCTCGCTGATTAACTGTCGGAATCGAATTTTAACGTTATTCAAAATCCACAAAGTCCGCGAGAGAAGCGCATTAAAAATCAATGCCGAGCAATACGATTCCTCTCCACCCACTCCCAGAAATTCCCGCAGCCATGCATTCACATTTAGCCGAGATTATCGAGCGGCCGCGCGCTGCAGCCACTCCTATTGCAAAGGCGTAAATCACGGGGGTTAGGAAGACCGCGCTGGAATTTTCTAATATCGACTAGCCGGCGCGAGGGGGGCTCGGCCCCCGAACTATGCGTGCGCAGCGCGCGTATACGTTATCTTTGATTATGTCGCCGGGCGCATTGTTCCGTGTAGTCTGCGCGCTTTCACGAATCGCGCGTCGCGGCTAATGATTTCTGCCAGCGCAAGCGCCCCCCGCGGTAATTAGCTGGACCAGCGCCAGTCACGGCCAAGCTGATTTACAGCCCTCGCGACCAGCCGTGGAGAAGTTTTATCGCGCGCGGCTCTCTCGTCCCAGTGCGATTCTGTCGTGAATCTAGCGCGGAATGTATAATCACACTAGGGATAGCAGCTGTCGAGCGTTAAATGTTATTTCGCGAATATGGTTGACTTTCTGGGAGGTTGGGTTGGATTTAGTGCTGGAACGTTTTACCTTTTTCGAGTTTATTGTTTCTATGATGACGCTGTACTTGTAATATTATATCTATCCATTTATCATCTCGATTTCGTACATTTTTAGGTCAGTTGGGAAATAACAACGAAAGATTTCTCGGCATTCCTCTCAATAATTCACTTTGAAAACAATGTTTTATTCGGAAATTCCAGAGCTCCCTGAGTCATACTCGAGAAGTTCAAATAAAAACATCAACTGACTCATCCGTTCGGCGAAGTCGTCCACAAAAGGCTGAATCAATGAAAAAAAGGAGGAAAAAACACACTGTCCACCCATAGTATTCCAGTCGAGTGAACCTTCAATCCCAGGAAGCTGATCTCCTTAATTTTCCCTCCCGCGCACATTAAAATCCCTTCGCTCTCGCTCGCAGCAATAACGAAATTATAATAATCTGCGCAACCGCGTCGATACGGCCTGACATAACTGAAATAGTCGGGGAGCCTTCGGAGCATAACGCGCGCCTGTGCGTGTGGACATGATTGGCGGCAGGAACTTCCGACTACGCTCGAAATTCCCGGGCGTGACATTTACCCGCGCGCGCGCTCCGGAGTAGGCGGAGAGAGCGAGAGAGAGCGAGAGGGAGATAGAGATAGCGTAGGCGCGCGTTATCCTCCCCCTCTTGTTTGCATCGCGCTCGCCCTTTTGCTCTCTCGCTGCGCGCCCGTATATATCGCTAATCGAAACTTTTGCTCTGCCCACGCTCGCTCTAGCTGCGTCTTCTCGTTTCTTTTTTATATAGACGTCTTTTCAGGGATCGCTGCACGCGCGTTTCAGCGTAATGAGTCCGACGGTGCGCGCGCGCGCGGTTGAGAGAGAGACAGATCGGGAAAGCAGCTCGGCTCCATTCATCGGGATTCATTAGAATGATCGAGGTTAACGAGCGACCCGAATGAGCCGGCGCGCGAATTAAACTCGACTCGGCTCTCTTTTAATTTCGTCAGACCGCGAGAAAGATGCGCTTGTAAGCCTGTTTTCCAGAGCGCCTTGTTACTCTGTACAAACGCGGCCGCTCGCTCGCACGCCCATACGTGCGAGCGTTTCGCCGGCGCTTTGGCTTAAACTCCCTCTCGCCCGCCGGGGATCCCCTCGTTTGCATAGCCACGGGGGGAGGAGCGAGCTCCGTGGCTTTCTCTCGCTCTCGAGCTTTGCCTCTAAGGCAAAAGTGAATGTTGTATATAGACGCCGGCATCAAAGGGAGCGAACCGCCCCCGCCCCCGACTTTCGACCCTCTTCGCTTCCTTTAACGAAATATTCTGCTTATAAATCGGATACGAATATATATTACTGTTCGACCTCCCTCTCTCTCCCACGGACGCCGAAGAATCTAGTAATGTCGCTTTAGGCTCGCGTCGCTTTGTAAATAGCTTAAACGGCAGGTATATTCGGATAAACGGTTCGAATCTCGTCGAAATCGAGCTACATTATTTCTATAAATTCTCGAAAGATTTTGCTTCGGCTATCGTAATCACGGTCGCGCTTCCGGCCAACTCGATTCGGCGAAAGAAAAAGATCGGTGTAATTGCGCGCGACGATTCAAGCAAAAGGCGAGCGCGCGGCGCAGGGGAGCAGTACAAGAACGGAGGAGCGAGACGGGCAACCCTTTTCCGTTAGTTTGCGGTTGCCACCTGGCAAGCTGCCACCTCGTTACACCTACCGGCTAAAGCACTTACGTGCACTTTCGTCTATAGCACACTCATACAGACACGCGCGCTCGCGCACGCCTCGGCGTATCTTCCTTTGTCGGCCGTTAAACACCCAGCCCTTTCAATTGAATTCTCGCGGTATAGCGAGCGCTAGTCGCTTTAAATGGCATATTTTAAAAGCGGTGCCCTCTTTTGTTTTCCCCTTTGCGCGCTCGTTTAGAGCGACCTGATTGTAACCGGTTTCTCACTCTTGATTGCGTTCTTATCGACACTAGTATAACACTTGAACTGATTCCATTGTCCGTTAAAATGTGTACCTACGTATCTTGAAGTTGTTTAACTTGGAGAATTCTTGAAGAGATGGTTCTGAATTTGCTGGAAGCTCTTGCCTTTGGTTTCCGGTAGAAGAAATACTGCGCACGGTATAGCCAATACTGAAAATCCTGCATTAATCCAGAATACATAGGCCTCTCCCACTGCATCGATCATTGGCTGGTAAGATTTGGCAGACACGAAGCCGAAAAAGGCGGCTGTCAAGCTCGTTACCAAAGAGGCTACGCTCTTGACGTTAGCTGGAAATATTTCGCTCAGCACGGTGCTCGGCACTGTCATAAATCCCAATGTGAATGTGACTGTGAATAAAATTATGGATGCAAATGGAAGCCATTGTAACTTTTCGGAATCAAAGCCACTATTTAGCAGGTAAAAGTGTGATCCTAAACCTAACATTGCCACGGTCGTTCCTGCACTCGATATTATTAGCAAGGTTCTTCTACCAAAAATGTCTATTAATCTAATCGCTAGAATTGTTGATACAACTGCGATACTGTTGGAATAGATAACAAATTCTTGTGGATTTATCAGGAAGGCTTTTCCTTTAGTTAAAATGATCTCTAGATAGAACATGATATTGAATAGACCACACATTTGCGGAAAAATGTAAAGTATAACTACCAAAATTAATGCTCTCTTGATCGGTGGTGACTCAAACTGTCGAAACTTGTCCTTTATACTTTGCCCCATGTTTGATTCAACAAACTTCTTAATTCCATCCAACTCTTCGTCCACTTGACAATCAACGCGATACCACTCGATTGAATTTCGAGCACCTTGGAGATTATTCATCTTTACCAGATGATGGGGTGACTCCGGCAACCACTTGAATAATAATATCGCCACGAAGCACTGAAGCAAGTAAATCGAACAAGACGTAACAGCTGGTAAATAAGTTTCCGCGGCAGTGCCAATAACACATCCCAACTGAGCTCCGCACATAGCCAATGAAATCAGCGTGCCGCGAAATCTTGGTGCCGACACTTCGCCTAAGTAGATCGAGAAACTACCATAAGCCATAGCGAAGCTAATGCCGGCTATTATTCGACCTACGTACAGGTACTCGACCGAGTTTCCAAACATCAGGAATATCCATGAGGTACTGATGAAAAAAAATATGTACAGCACCGTTTTCTCGCTACCGACGTATTCTATGAGTATTGCGGCCAGAACAGCCCCTATGAAACGTCCAAGATTTAAAAAGGATGCTACCCAAGATGCCTCAGTCAATGTTAGTGCTAGTGTTGCATTCTCAGAAGTAAATCTCGCTAGGTTCGGTGATGTCCAGCCACCCATTATCCCCGTTTGCATCATCAACAAAGACACTAAAATTATGTTAAAGAACGTTGAAAAAGTATAAAATATTATTAATAATTTGATAAGTATATGTTAGGCTAGTACCTCCTGTTGCTGCTATCCATTGTGCATGAGATTGACAACATTTTAGAAGCTTGCTCTCGGACGTTCTGTGTACCATTTTCAAACTTTTACAATCTATGCATCCTTCGGTAACTGTTAATGAACTGAGAATATTCTCGTGAAAACACCCCACTAATATTCATAAAATTTGATAAGATAAGATAACGTATTTCAATTAGTGAACAAATTTACATTCTCTTTATTCCTTAAATTTAACTTGTTTTTAATGATAGTATTTATTCTGATATCGGCAACAACTCAGTTAAACTGCCCAATCATTAAAAAAATATTACATTGTGAGAGATTTGAAAACAAGTTTTAATGTACACATGAAGAATCTGTCAGATGGATTTTCTTCAACTTACGTAAATTTTCGCATAGTTCGGAAACTGTTATTATGTTGCTTTCAGCTGATTTGCATCAGCTAATTTACTGGGTTGCTTATATTTCAGTGGAGCCTTGTACGAGCAAGATAGAAATCGATAACGCACAAACATGTATTACATATTTGCTTGCAGTGTGCGCCGAATCGAGAGAAGCGCTCACGCCGGCGATAGCTCCAAATTAATTATAGAGTATTTCTTAAGTGTATTAGAGCTCTCGATAATATTGATTTAAGCTGCTCTTAGAGCGCCAAATTTTACATTAGGATGCAATTTATTTATTTAATTTTTTTAATTAATGGAATATTAAGTTTTGCAAAATCTTTCAATCAAAATGCAAATTTTACTTTTCTTTTATAATATTTCAAATTTAGTTTTCCAATAGGAATAGCACTTTTTATTTCTCACCGCACATCTATCACGACAAATCCGCACATCGAGATATCCACATATAATACGGAACTGAAATGCACATGAATCATAGCTATGATAAATTCTAAAGCACATTTTTCATGGCATCGCAGAATATCTGGAGCAATGCTAATTCACGTCTCCAATCTGGTTCCTACCAATATCGCGAAGCATATTAGATTCATCGTATTACATACTTATTACGTAAAATATTCTTTGAAAGCATAAACGATCCTACTCTCCTTCTTTAGACACAAATAATTTAACGACGCGATTCATCTCCTGGTTTTTCCGCCAAAAAGCTGAACGCTTGAGTGTAATGATCCAAAATACGAGACAAGCAAATTTCTTGCGGCGTCAGGACTTCTCCTCTTGTATAGTGTAATGAAATCCAGCAGGACGGCTCTAGCTTCTCGTTCATTCGCTATCGAATGGAGAGAAGTGACGGCGCACTTTACGAGAGAAAGGCAGACCAGTCGGCGCCCCACAAGTAGTCTCTGGCAGCAATTTGAAATGCGCATAAAACGCCCGTGCCACACGATCAATCTCGTATATAAGGTATTAGGCCAAAAAGCTTGAGTGTGCTCGTTCTTTTGTCTCGGCCGAGCTTTTGCCGATCAGATAGGAAAATGGTACTTTGTAGAAAAATTAGGAAAATCTCTGCAAAATGGTAATACCTTTCATAAACATCATTGGCTCAAGATGTACCTTCTCTTTTCCTTTTACCGAGCTTTTAAACTTAATTTTTCTTGAACAATTTGTATACATCATTCTACGATTGCCTTTTTCATTCGCACCCTATGATTCTGAATCCAAGGAGTGGGTGTTGAAAAATTAACGACTCCTACGCGAAATTCTACGGTATATACGCTATTGGCAAACATTGAACGAGCGTCGTCGTCCAGAGACTACGAGCAGAGCGTTTACTTTTTTTGCGTTAGCATCGGTCACGTAAACAACTGTTCTCCGAGACATTCAAGTTTCCAATCTGAACTGCCGTACGTGCCGAACATACCTACGTACTCGCGGGGCGAGCCATTGGTGCGTCTCCGAACCTCGATTGCTTTCAAACCTCCTTCCCCTCCCCAAGTAGCTACTCTGACTTTACTCCTTTTTTTATATTTTTTTTCTTTTTTATTTTATATTCGCGAAGGCAATTCTGAATTTATGGCTCATATCAGCATAAATGTAAGGTGATCCCGTAGAAATCGTTAATGAAAGTTATACGTCATTCTTGAAGTTGACGTTTTTTAAAAATCTGAATAACAAAGTAATAAGAATGATTTAGCAAATTTTAAATGAACTTGCTCTTGCGAGAAAGGTAAACAGTTACAATCATCCTGTTACTGAATCGGTAAGCGTTATCAGTAGATGCAGACGAGTTGGGCACGACATGCGTATTGGATTGAGATATGAAAATTTTATTTGAATTTCTTATCTGATAGTTGTATTTTATCTTCTTGACAGCTTGACATTTGCAAATCTATCAAACTACCCACTATGAAAGAATTCATTAACATTACTTTATTACAAAATCTCAATTTATTCGAACCGAATATATATATGTAAAAATATCGATAAAGCAATTTGTCTGTTCAAATAAAGGCAGCGAACCCTTTTTTTCAAATTGACAAATTTTCCCAAATCTGCGCAATTTTTTTCCCAGAAAACTACTATCTTTCTCTCAGAGGCAGCAATACAGGTCCCATCCATTCATGCGACAGCCCGAATAAAACATCAATTTCGAGACTTCAAAAACAATCTGCCGACACACATCTTAGCCCGGACAATTCCTTAAAGTTCCGGGAGCGAGCCAAGGTAACTGACATGCCCGCGCCGTCTTCGCTCGCTGCACAGACACCAAAGGCGAAATCGACAACGGGCCGTCGATAATTGGCGGCCATTACGCGAAAAGCGTTCTTGCGCATCGATCGGACGACTAGAGAAACGAGCGAACAATGCTTCGCGCACGGCGGTGGTGGCGGCGCGCTCCAGCCAAAGTCGTCGCGCCCGCGCCCGCGCGCGATCGCTCTACATATCGCTGCTCTCCAATCTTCCAATCCTCGCGGCGCGCTGGTTTAATTTCGTTCAAGAATCGTGAATCGTCTTTACGGCGACTATAAATTCTCGACCCTTTCGGGCCCGAATTTCGTGTCTCTTTATCCACTTTCTGCGAATTCTAGCTCCCACCTCGCTTCAGCTTCTCAGCTTTGCCGCTTTAGTTGAATCGTTTTCTTTCTTTTAATTAGTCCTTCGCTAATTCACGCCGACGTGCCTTCCTTGTTCCAAGAAGGTTTTTGATTTCTTCTTTGCAAACTGTTAGTCGGAATAATATTATATGATTAAAGTTAAGTTTTTAATGCTATCATTTTACGTCACTCTGAAGAAGATTTCAATTTAGCAAATTAAAGATTTTAATAAATTTCAAATTTATTACAGCCCTGACATGTAATAGTTATGACGATTTCCACTTTGAGATTAATTCATATATTTGATATAATTGCCAACAATTAGATAGGCGGGCAAGAAGCACTTAAATACCGTTATACGAAATCCCTCTAGGTTTTGCCTCGTTATGACCGGATATCCAGATTCTACAATTAACCAAATTAAGAGGGAAGTTCTAGTTTAACTCAAACAAGCAAAACTAGCAAAGTCCCTACTTACAGCTAAAGCTGACATTAGATATATTACAATTCAATATTATTATAATTCATAGTTCTTGTTCTAAAACACTGCCAAATCCTCAGTGATAAATGATCCACTTAAATTTGAAGTTACTATTGTATTGCATGACATATATGATGAATCTATAAATCTGAAAATAGAGTAAAAATTGTGCTTACTTTTTCCAAGAATGTATATTGCGTAAGTATTACTAAAATTCTGAAAATACTCGAGTATTGATTCCATAAAAGATGAGCAATAAATAATACATACTTGACATCATTAGCTCTTATACAACCGAACGTGACACAAGCGCATTAAAAATTTAATTGCTACAACGGCGAGTACAAAACAATATTAATACCCGGCATTCACGGCCCGGGAAAATTTCTCAATCACCATCAAAATTTATCTCACTATGAAAATCCTCAATAAACTAACGCCTTCATATTTTCCAGGTGGAGGAGATACGAGAAATGATAGACAAGATCCAGACGAACGTCGAGGAGGTGAAGAAAAAGCACAGCGCCATCCTGTCCGCGCCCCAGACCGATGAGAGTGAGTGTCCTTCTCTTTTCTTTTCGCTTCCTCGCGATCCTCTCTTTTATATTGCGACTTTATTGCCAATTAGCACGATATAGGCTCGAGGGGGGTTCAAGCCAGAGCGCGCGAGCAAAAAAGCGATTCCCGAAAACGACTGCGTCGTTCAATTCGGGGAATATGAGAGAGGCAAGCGCTTAATATTGCCCACGCGCGCTCTCTCCGGCTTTTCCCGTTGCGTAGAGCGCCGATTTCGTCCCTGCGTAAGCCTCTGCGTTTATTAACCACTTGAGCTGATTATTTCGAACGCGGGTGGGTGGACGTGGCTAAAGAGGGAGGATCTGAGTCATGATTTTCGTAATTTTGAATTAGAGGCCGCTCTGCGCGTTGGCCTCGTCGTATTGTTGGACTATTTTGGAAAATAAGTTTTTTCTTTAGAGGGGGATAATTCAAAATAGGTTGGGAACGATAATAGAGAGAATAGTAAATTGATTTTGAATATTCATTACTCGGGTATATTGAATATACGGAAGCAAATGTCGACACACCGGAATCCCTCATATCAAT
>JAPYZB010002489.1:0-15911 GCA_030522745.1 Eupelmus kiefferi
TATATAATAAAGATAACAATTCTCAAATTAATCCTTCTCCTTTTCTATATTTCGTACATATCGATCTACGTAATATAGACCTATCTCATCGCACCTGCACGTACGGGATCCTGAATTTTTCAGCGAGCCCGAGAAGCCGAATTTCGCGATCACAAAGAAAGATCCAAGCTAGACTGGGTGAAGACGATCAGACTGGCAAGTCGTGAATAAAAAAGGAGTTGCTCGAGTCAATATTGCTGCTGTCTCCGTAGTTTCCGGCGCCAAATTCCGGCCAAGAATAGAAAGCGAGACGTGTTTTTCCGATCGATAAAGCAGCTCTTGCAAGCGCTCCGTTAACGACTAGTTTATCGCTTCCTATTGTGGCGCGTCTCATATATTAATCGATTATATTGGCCGACCAATTTCCGGCCTCGGTTGAATTGTGTAAATAATAATATTTGCGCGCGCTTTATTGCTAGCAAAACAATATACGTGTGTTGACGGGGTAATAGCTCGTTAGCGGCATAAATTGTGACGGCGATGGCAGGAAAATGTTTCCATATCAAAACTGCGCCGTTGGGATAATGACGGAATAATATTAAATTGAATTATCAACCTATTGGAAACAAGGCTTATTTATTTAAAAAGTTTAATTACCTATTTATCCTTTTCAATGTCACGAAAATAAATAAAAGTGTTTACTAGTAAAAAAATGTATAGTTATTAGGGTTTTAAGGGAAGTGAAATTCAAATTATACATAATATACTTAATTGTCTGAAATACTAAAATTATGATAAACAATGTGTAAAGGGAACTGAAAATTGCGAGTGCAGCCTATTAGTGAGATTATTGCATTTTTTTTTTTTTTTTTAAAAATTCTTATGAAAAGAAAATAACAATTTTAATAATATAACTTCAAAAGATTTTTGATTTCTTAAAAATATCTTTATGGTGCATTATACTTTTTTTTTTATAAAAAAGATAGCTTATTAGAAAGGTATTTTTCTTAAATAAAAAATTTAAAGGAAGAACTGGAAAAAGAATTCTTGCAATTATTTGTAACTTTAAACAGTTTACTGTTACAGTTTATTATTTTAAACCTTCTTGTACTAATCAAAGATTAATCATTAAAATTCATAAATTTTTTAAAGTGCAATAAGAAAAAAAATTTAAATAATGACATAGTATGTGTATACAGAGCTGTATAAAAAACAATGATGCCTCCACTATATCACATAAAATTTATCTCATACCTGCCACATAAGCTTGATCTTGCGGCTTCCCCATCAAATTAAAATCAAAGAAAATAAAGTCTCACTTCATTACCACATTCACTTTTATTAGCTTCGAGGTTTTATATGATATTCAGCGCACTCTCCCCCTTTTTTCGCGGAACTGCATCAATAGCCAAAGACTGCCGCTTTCGTGTCGCGTATCATCCGCGCTTTTTCTTTCTTCTCGGAGATATTTTTACTTCAATGCGATCCTGTATGAGCTTTTGCACTTCAGGAATTTATTATACTTTTAGTCTTTTGCCATGCCATTTATTGTGAATGGTTAGTAAGAAATGCTTGCCTTAGGTGCTTGAACAAGATAAAATATCTCAACATTCAATATGTCCATTTCAATTTCACAGTTTGTAATTTTATTTTTCTGTTAAATTTTTATTACTTCTTTTTATCGGGCGTAGTATGCGAGATTTCTTCTACCCTTTGTTTTTGAACAGTAGCTGCTTTAAGTTGTATTTTAATTTGGAATTTCGTGTTTAAGGTATTTGTTACATAGCAAACGCCAAACTGTTATATAATACTATAAGGAGATAAAATATTCTATTGAAAAGCATGAATTTGAGTCATGCATTTAATTTCCATTTCAATTGCAACTTATTATTAGTCAAATAATACAAATAACTACAAATTTATATTTAAATACAATTTATTGCAAATATTAATTACTTCCCAATTATAAATAAACGAATTTAATTAAATAAAATTACTTCCCAAGAGATGAATGTATCGTTTTTTACTAAATAATTAAAATTCTTTAACATTATGTGTAGTCGACAATTAATTTATTAACAAAGCATATTAATTAATATTTTACGGAAATTCCATCGTCTCTTTAACAAAGTATTAACATTTATTTCCTTAATTAATATTTAAACATCAGAAAAAGAAAAAGCAAAAAAAATTTGGCAGCGGTGGGATTCGAACCCACGCCTCCGAAGAGACTGGTGCCTTAAACCAGCGCCTTAGACCGCTCGGCCACGCTACCACATATATATTTTTGTCCCATTGAACCTCCAACAGATATACCGTGAATTCTTGGGCTGCAGATCTCTTATCACATTAAGCCCAATAAATCACTAATTAAAGTTTTATCGCACTAGGGAAATTTTCTTATTTAATAGTCTCATACGTAACTATTTAAATATATAAGATGGGATTACATAACGTCCATAGATAAGACTGACTAATCGTAAAATCTGTGCCATACTGAAAAGCAAATTTGAAGTTTCTAAAAAATCAAACAGTTATATTATACATGGTATTTTACTTTTTTTTATAAAAGGTTATGAGTAACATTTAATATACGTTTTCAAGCTAAAACTTGATTTTGTGAAATTTCATCATCTCTTTAACATTATGTAATCAGTAAACTTTCATTTCATTTGTGCGTCTGTTTGTAGATGATTACGGTATCTTATCAGTAGAATTTAATAAGTAAAAAAACTATATTTGCATGAATCTTTACAATACACCAATTTTTGAAATTAAAATATTTTTTTTAGTATAATTATTCACTAATCATATTTAGGAATTAGACAAGTGGTAACAAAAAATCTATGATTTTTTAAAACATTTACATAAAAAATATTCACACTTGATGTGTTAACAAGTTTACATATTTATTTATATTATATTTGAATTTTCAATATAATATTTATTACATGTTATTGTAATAGCAAATGATACTGATTCAATTATTAATATTCACAAAAACGTAATATGAAAATGTAAATTAAACGTTAAAAAATGCTTTTAATTCATACATTCAAATTTACAAAAGTACTTTATCGCCAAAGTAACGTCATCAATAAACGTTATCCCCCATAACAAAAAAGTATCTGTACATCTCTATCCTGATTCCGCCGTTAATAAAAGAAAAAAACATCCTTAAAACAAACATCAAACGACAATCTTTGCAATTATCTCCGTCCCAACCCCGCATTTTTCTCCTCCCTCCACGCAGCCATATCGCGACGCAGAAATCCTGCCTTCTGCCCAGAAGCGCATCCGAGCGCGAGAAACGTAAAGTCATTCAATTTCTCGCATCAATCAGGCAGCCGAGCGCGCAAAGCTTCCGGCGCGCGTCAAGCGCTTCCCTCGCTTTCTTTTTTCCCTTTTTTTTCGCAAACGTAAACAAAATTTTCAGGAGGGAGATCACGCCTCGCCATAAATATGGATCGAAGCCGTATCTGGCATTGTTCTTTTTTATATTCGGCGCGCAGATCGATCGTCCGGTCGTTCGCGCCGCAGCTTCGTTAAGGGAAAGAGGTCGACCGGAAGTCGGCAGATTTATCGCTGGACGGACAACGTGTTAGACACTGCACGCCGAACGCTTAATCCTCCATTGTGGTTTATTTGATTTGTTACTGTTTTTTTCTGCGTTGTTTTCGTTTGACTTTTTTTGTAAGAGAGAGCGGAGTATGGCTTTTGGAGAAGCACTGGGCGCGCTTTAAATAGATTTTACGAGTGCTCCCGGCGAACAGATTTTTTGTGGAAACTGGTGTGGGAGTGGGGCGCGTATAAGGTGTTTGAAATGGATTTTTTTGTTTTGGAATTTCGCCTTGTATTTATCTATCACGTTTTTTAATTAAACTGAAATTAATAACAAGATATTTATAACCAGATTTAAATAATATTTACAATAACAACATAAATGGTATAAATCCATAAAATGATAAACATAAATTACATACTAAAATTAAATTATTAATGAAAATCGAAATATTTTTATGTGATTAAGAATATCTTATTTTTTAATAATATATATATATGCTTATTCATTATAATACTTAAAAATTTAACTATTTTGCTAATAGTGGTCTATAATCAATCTCGTAGAAAAAATATATTTATAGAAAATATCAACAGCAGTTTTAGCGTATTTTAATACATTTATTTTTCAATTCATTCGAGAATAAATTGCTAATTCAAAAGCATGAAATTTTATAAATGACCAAGCTAATCGTAATATCAAAAAACCTTTCATAGATATTCGCAGCATTTGACAACCCTCACCAGAATACATAAGCGACTATGATATAATACGTTCAACCTTTTTACATGCAAATACTCATCATTATTTATTGGTTTTACACAACAGACATAATAATCAAGTACAGCGCTTTCAGTTCCTACTGGTACTTAACATGATGAGCGCATAGAGTAAGAAAGCAAAAATGCTCTTACAGCTGACTCTTGCAAGAGATTAAGCTTTTGAAATATGTCGCGAACGCGTTTGATTGCACCTGACGGATCGCTTCTACGGAGCTAGCACTGGTTATTTATTTCATGGAAAGCTTTATAAATTCAGTGCATAAATTATATTCTATCATTATTCAAGAAACGCGTGCGATTTCCTCGATAATAAATGAATAAGGTACGCTTTTTCTCCTTCGGTTCCATTCCGCAAGTTCGTCATTATCCCAGCTACACCTGCGCTTCAAAAGGATTTTCATACTCCATGGCCGGGGAGGAGGTCCGATCATAAGAATATTTTTTATTCAAATGCTATAAATATAGAACCTTTAAATTGTGAATTGCGTACTTTATAATTTAGAATTGAAAAATATTGAATACTTATGATTTAAAAAGATAGTTTGTAAATTTAAAAGAGTTTTTATTTTATTTATTTATTTAACATTGCTATTGTACATACTATTCATATTCTTAATAAACAAAGATCTTCAATAAAAAACATTCTAATAATTGGACCTCCTTTCTATGTATGAATTCAGACGGATAAATTTAAACAATCATTTTTATCCATATAAAAGATCAAAATTAAAAATCCAAAGCTAAATGCGTTTTTTTGCTTTGAAAAATATAGAAAAGAGTGTAAGCGTCAAAGTAGAATTTATATGCTTTTAGCCTTAAAACGTTTACGAGGCAGACCAATAAATTATGTTAGTTAAATTTTACCTCAAATTAAATGAAAAATGTACTGCTTGCGTTCATGATAGCTTAAATTGTTAATGTAACTCAACCCTATTTTATTATATTCTTGAAGCATCATCTTTGCAAGCACAAGAAAGCTTTTAGAAAGCAAACTTGAACTCGATTTCTTGACACATGCTAACGCTTCACAGTATATTGTTATTAATATTTCGGAAAAGCGAAAGTAAAATGCTACGCTCGCTCGTTGATTGGTTATATTTTAGAAATATCTCTTTGGATTACTTTCATTATACTGGACTATAGTGAAGTTGCAACCAATTGCATCATTCAAGAAATAGGTTAGAAATGAAATAACAACGAGAAAGAAATTACGTGCAATACTGTTCAATTTATTTATTGAAAGTCAGTAATTTCTTCTCAACTCGAACTTTCCTGTTCGTCAAATTTTACAAATTGAAGTAAGAATAGTTTCTTAGCCATATAAACTGAATTTACTTTAATACTTGGAAACAACAACTTGGATCTTTTGTTTTGATTGACAAGAATAACAATGTTTTAATCTCACAATCAATTAAAAGGAAGGATTTCCCCAACAATATAAATATCGTCAAATCCAGAATCTTTGCTTCCTCGTGATGCATTCAAATTTAATCAATAACCAAAGCTCACGCCTCAATTTTAATGAAGCAATCCGATTGGCATTGTCCTCGAGTTCGCGCGTAAATCCATACATTTTACAAAGCTTGTAAATACCTTGTTAATGATTAAGCGTACAATGGCGGCTGATCAGCTGCGCTTCTAAACAAAGCGCCGCGTTATTGTTCTCAGGCGCGTCAATATTAGGAGCAACGTGAGCGTTAAATGTTCATCAATGACGCTTCAAATATTGACAAAAGAACCATCGGGGCGCCTCGCTCGTAAGAGCCAATAAACCCAATGGCCGGCTGATCACGCCTTGTCTTAGCCTATTATTATCGAGAGCCGTTTACGAGCCTGTGGAAGTCGTTAAGCGGTTTAACGTACGACTTAATATGTTTCTATTAAAGTTCTGCCTTTTTAAGGTCAGTTGTAAACACTTTATCAGGGTGAGAATCAGATTGCCTATCTGATGAAGCAGAATCTATTTTGTACATAGAAAAAGATTAGGAATAACGCTGGCGATTGTTTTAACAAATATTATTTAAAAAATGTAATAAATGTATTATCGTAATATTTAATTAGGTAAACACAATAACTCAAAAATTTGTTGAAGAATTTCCGGGCTCGATTTATCGAATCGAAGAAAGAAAAAAGAAAACACCAGCCGCACAACGGATACCCTTTCTGTATCAAAGCCCAAAAACCTACCCTCGTAGTTCCCATTGACGCCGCCGAAATTCCGGCAGTTTGCAAAAAGAATACACGCAGCTGTTCCTTGAAAGAAAAAGGCCAAAGACTCTCAATTCAATCGCTCGCTCTTCCCTCTTTTTCGAATCAAAAGCAGCCGCCCACGCATCCGTGTATCTATTGAATTTCTCTATCGGCTGGACGACCCTCCGCTGAAGCTGAAACTGGAAGAAGAAGCAGAGAGGGTAAAGAGATCGTTATACAGCGCGGACTCTGCATATCACGAAACTGCTCAGCCACGCGAATTTCTCACCCTCAAAAGGATCGAATCTCGACGTAATAAGGATTGCATGGGAGCGACACGTGTACGTCCTTGTGCGAGCACGCGCAAGATAGGTCAAGCGTTGCTTCATGCGCTGCAAGCGACGATTTGTTAATTTATAGAAATGTTGAATTATTCAATTACAAAATAAATGAATCTAAAAATTAATAACATGTCTATACAGAGACAATGTAATCTTCGTGTTCAAAAATTTACGCAGAAGGTTTTATTTTGTACTAGACAACATATTTCACTATAATAATTATCAAAACAAAATTTGATAAGTAATCAGATTTGTTCATAATTTTATCATTGCACATAATATGTTTCAAGAATATAAAAGTAGGCAATAATTATAAATTAGTTAATCAAATTTTAAAAAGTTTTCAATCAACTTTTAATCGTTTAAAAAGCTAGAATTATTATTTTTTATTAAGATCTTAACAAACTTGCTTTTACGAACTTTTTCAATATTGAACTTTTTCTGGTTTAATTAAATTCTCCAGTGGTTATTCTTTCACGTGTACTCAAAGGCGCTCTAACATAAAATAAAAAAATCTGAAACAATCTTTAAAATGAATTTTCTTAGAATCGATATAACTATATTTATGCTTTTGTAACAAGGTATGCTGATTTTTGCAATTTCTTTTAGCCGACCGTAAATAATTTTCCACGTACATCCGCCACTAACGTGAAAAAAGTGCTTTCATTTTTTTCATACAAATAATAAGATTTCATCCATCCATATCATCATTAGTTTTTTTTTCTCTACTAGCTTACTCGGACTTTGATTATTCACTTTTTTATTTTTTTTTTAATTTATTTAAGCTCACCCACGTCTCACATGAGACTTACACAGCTGGGATCATTAATTTACAGTTTGTAATCTAAATTACTCATGTTAGTGATAATCAACCTTGACATCTACTAATATATTTCTTGTTTTTTATATAGAAATAAGTTTTTTAGACTAAATTGAGAAGTTTATTATGAGTTCAAAACTAAATTTAAGAAAGAAATTATAATAATCTAAAGAGTCTTTACCTTTTATTAAATACTACAACTAACTGTTTTGTTTTGGTTCTGTTTTAAATTGTAAGATAAAATAATTTAAAATTTTTTTTCTTTAACTGAATGTAGACTCTATTGGACTTAAACGAGCCAAGATGTTATAATCAAAAAATATTTTTTCTCTAAGAAGTGCAATACACTCGAACACTCTTTTTTTCTTAAATATTTCTTGAAAGTTATAAAAAATGTTTATCTTTGTGACTATATCGTTTAAAAAGATTTTAATGATCTTCCTTGCAATCATATCGTCACTTTGGAATTCATCCTAACATACTTCACATTTAGCTGACACAATTTTACTTTGATTTTATTTTTTTCATTTGTAACGTTGTTGAACTGCTTTGATACTTTTATATATCAGAAGCCACACTAATGAGATACATTTGCCTTGAACGCATTACAATAAAAAATCATGCTTCAGAAGTCTATTTTTTTATATCTATATGACAATAATGTAACAATGAATATATAACACAAATCTATATGACCGAATACATGAATATTTAGGATCTATTAATCATCTTACGTAACGAATACATCAGAGAGGTAAAAAATTACAGCCGCAATTCATTCTCGTCTATCCAAACACATCCAGCCATTTCCGGCAAATTTGCATTTTTCTGCGTGCGCTCATGTTATGCCATATTGCATTCCTATCCCACACTATAAATAATATCCATAGATACGTAATTTATCATTCTTGTGTTTTCGATGACTCTCGATACCCCCCCCCCCCCTGTTTCTTCTCATCGCGTTGGCCTTCTCATATGCTTCGCTGAGAATCTGCGGTCGGCTTATCGAACCCCCGCAAGGGATGCCATCGCAGGCACGTTAATAAGAATTTCGACGCACGAACAGTCGAGCGCGTTGGAGAAATATCCGTCCCCGCTAATATGACAACTAAATTTCTCGGCTTGAGAATGAGCCATAAATTTATCGCCCTATGATTCTCTGAATTTTTTGCCTTTTGTGTAAAAAAATTTATTGGATTGTACTTAATGTATCGCCATTGGTCCTTATGATTTTTTTTTATTGCAACAAGTATCTTCGTATCTTCTTGTAATTTCAAAATTTATTGTTGCTGACATCCCACCAATTTAATCATATTAAATAAAAAAAAAATTAATTTGATGGGACGCTAGAGCGTACAAATAAACTATTCCTAATCTAATATCGTCTATATTCTTCTTCCTATCCTGTTACGTTCAAAAGAGTTCAAACCCTTTATCATCGTTATATAGGTTAGCACGATAAAGGGAAAAATGCACCTATAGCAAAACTTGTTCTTCACGCTGCACGTTGTTACTCAGTGATTTCGCTCGTATTCGCCATCGCTTCACACGCTGGACCCTACAAGCTCTTTCATTCCCCCGGCGACCTGCGAGCTTGCGAATAAATTTGCGCCTTGCCAACGCTCTTGTATATAAGCTTCGCATGTGCTCAACTCTAGACGCACTGCAAAACGAGCATCACACATTTGTCCTTTTTTTTGTATATATATTTTTTTCTCATCCTTGGTGCTCCCTTTTCTTCGTCCTTGCGTGATCTGCTCTCCTTATGGTGGGCGCGCGCGTGAGAGCGTTGCGCGACTGCGGTGGAATTAAGGACCAGAAGAATAGAGGAGGGTAAACGAGGGCAGGAGAAAAAAATTGAGCTGCGAAAATGAGAGAAGGAGCGAGCGTGAGCTTTCTTTGTGTAACGGGTCGGACTGAGAATAAAAAACTGCTTTGAAATAACAGCCAGGCTTCGCTGAGAAAAAAGTTTCATTGAATTAACAAAAATGTTATTCACATGACGGAAGTGGTGTTGATTAAGCTTTTGATGAACGAAATCCGTTAAGATAGAATACGTCGACATATACAGAAGATAATACAACATGGCTGTTAACTTGACAAATATTCTGCGTGACAGATTGTCTTTAATATGCAAAGATGAGATTAAAAAAATAGTCATATGATCTAATTAAGAAGATACAATTGGAACAGCAGACATTTTGTTAATAATATACCCTCCACGAATAATATTTTTCCGTATATGTGTACCTGAAATGGTAACGCCGCATGTTTTAGTACAGGCATAAAACTATCGTTAAAAACACAACGAGTTTGAATTTTCGTTACTCATTAGTCTGTGACTATAATTAATAGACTTATAATTAATAAATAGGAAATCGATAGCTTCAAATAAAAAACCGTATTTTTTGTGCTTCTAAACAGGAGATACGGCTTTTTTATTTAGACTTTGAAATGATCGATATGTTCTTTTTTAAATTTTGAATACATAATTATTACTATTCCCAATAAACTATTCCCAATAAATTTAGATCAATTGTTTTATTTTAATTAGATAGACCTTCAATGATTAATTAATGAGTAGAAAGTAATTTATAAAATAAATACCAAAGGAACGACAATTTGAAACAGGTAAAAGACCTTTAACAAACAGTCGTAAATTTTATTTTAGCAAATTAAAAAATACCTTATAAAAGATTAGCTCAGTTCTGTACAGAATCTTCTTCATAATCACGTCTAATTCGTGCCATAATAACTGTTAATTAAAGAATTAAAACCAGCGATAAATTTCCCTTCAAACGCGTCTTATCTGCATCTTTACGGACACTCTTATTAGAGATTAAAATTTATAGCCTATCAGAGATATAAAAACATACTAATGAATTTTACCTTATTAAAATCATTTTCATTGTTTGTATAAAGACAAAATATTTGAAATAATATAAAGTAATCAATAATATCGATTACAGAAAATTAATAAGAATCAGTGAAAACCAAGATCAAAATGTTTTTGTATTTTTAATTAGCCTTCACCTTGAATCCAATAATCAAAAATAATAATAGTTAAAAATGATAGTGACACTTATACAAAGAGCCCATTTTTATCTCATCGAAAAAGCTTTATGCATAGAGTGTTTATCCAAGGTGACAGATGTGCCTGAGTTATTCTGTCGTTATTATGAAAGTTTTAATGAAAATCCATTATTATTTTTTTATGTTATATGAAATCAGAAGAATGTCATATAAATTCATGAGCAACCTCTGACCCTAGATGTTTTTAAGTAATTGTTAGAATAATGAGGAAAAGTAATACGTTACCTTTGTACATGACATACATATATACATATGGAAATCAATAGTATGGAAAAAATTACTATTTTTAGTAGTAAGTTAAAGAAATATTTTTTTATCGCCCAAAAAGAAATAAAAGATATTTTTGAAAAATAGTAACAGCTGAAATTTTTAAAGACACAGTAAAAACTGCTACTTCTAAAAAATGTATACCTACAACTCATTCTTTAAAATAGTAATTTTAATTTTATAATATCTCTCAATAATATTTGTAAAGTGTTCGACTTTGAAATAATTTTTTTTTTCATGAATTTTCAACGATATGTTTTACCCTTTGTAACCGAATATTTAATGATTTTTGATAAATTCTTCAATGTCAAAATAATATAAAGTAATCAACCTTTATCTTTTTTCATTTTTTCCCTTGAATAAAAGTTTGCTAACCTTACGTTTTAGATGACAAATGCATGACACGTATTAATAGGTTTGGCGAGAAAACCAATTTTCAAGCTCATTTTAAATGTGTCAACAGTTCTACATTTCAGACATATAATTCTAGAATTTGTTTGAATATAATTGAAATTTTAAAACTACATAATATATAGAGCTCCTAATAATAATAAAAAATAGCATGAACATATGATAATCACACTTTGTCTTAATAAAGCAATAATAAAGTCTTAACTATATAAAAATAAGTAACAAATTCGTTTGATCTTGTAGCTAACAATGCATAAAGATTTTAGCACGACAATTCAATGCATTTAAAATCATATTTAGCAAAAACAATTTCTTTATCAAACCCACCTTAAAATATTCGTCCAGGTTTCGTGCTCGTAAACGGATCTTTGCTTTTATTTCACGAATACATAACCGAAAGAAAAGAATAGAGTGTATATGGGTGTGTTAAAAAGCTCGAAGAATCGCGAGAAAAAGCATACCACCCGGCGCCTGGCGATCATAAATGTCGGAAGAATATACGTCGCAATCTCGATCCGAGATGCATATCCACAGTGTGTTTAGCTTTCTGACATTCGCACGTCGTATCACCGTCTGGTTAAGTTTAAATTTTCAGGTGCTCTTGTTTTATTTACCACGTGAACACTATAGGTTTTGACGAAAACTTCAGAGTTTTTATTGCAATATATGAATGCGCGTTCTTATTTGGGTCATAAAAAATAGAAATTTTTGATTTATGAAAGACAAAACTTTGATATATGATACACTGTAGTATTTATATATTATTATTCTAAACAAAACATTTTAAACATTTTTACTTACATAAGCCAACATAATATTAATATAATTTCTGAAAACTTTTAAAATGACCCAGAATTGTAAATGTATGCATTACTATAAAAGAGACTTACATTATTCAAGTTCTATCCTACATCCTGTGAAGATTCTTGCACTCTAAAAAACGAGAAATAAGTTCTTTTTTCATTATTGTGAATTAAAAGAAAATTATTATGAATTAAATAAAATAGTACAATAACATTTATCTATTATAAGTATATAATAATATAATGGCAATATTCATGGTTCAAACCACCATTCTGAAAGGATCAAAAAGAAGACAAGATAAAAATAAGCACATTTGATGCACACGCTCACAACTAAAACGCTCCTTATAAAAAAGAAGCCGTAGCCCAACCCAACCTAATGGCCGTATAGTAGCTATTTCACACTCTACATCAGTGAGGATTAAAGGCCTCGTGAAAAATATGTCAACAGGTCACGTTCAAATTCGTCTTTCTGCTTAAAGCTGTAGAGGAGTTTCTTATAAAGCATCGAAGAACCGAGGTCAAATAGGATTTTCTTTAATAAGGAGGCTTTTATATGAGTAACAAGGTTCGGGGAGGGCGAAGGAGATGATAAAAATCAGAAGGGGGGAAAAGCAGATAATATCTAGGCCGCTCAGCTTGACGATGGAGTGTAAACAAACGAAATTAATTGCACACTCAGAAAAAAGCAAGAAGGACAGAAAAATGCTAAAAGTTGAGCTTTGAGAAGAAAATACGAGAAGCGACCACGTATTTATCTAGTTTATCTAGCTGATCCATGCAGAAACTTGCATTTCAGCCCGTCAATTTCTAAGGTTTGTAAGAGAAAAGAAAGGGAAAAAGAAAAGAATCCTGTAAATCGATATTGTCCGCATAAAGCGAAATTATAAAGACGATGATACAGCTTTGTAAATAAAGAAGAATCCACAATATCCTGTAAATATGTCACGACCTTGATTCTTCGTTAAATAATGGACGCTTTTTTGTTTCGTTTACGAGGTTTTGCCTAAGCGTGGCTTCTTTTATTTTTGGATTGAATCATCGAGTAGACGCGTGCACGCTGTCAATATCTCTTGTGAATTCATGATGCGACAGAGTCGACTCTGGATGATGTAGTGGCTCTGTCCAGGAAACAAGAGAATGAATAAAACAGAGCTGACGTTAAATAAACATATAAAGAGAGAAAAGAAGTCTCCATGCTCGAGAGAGATGCGATACCGTACACCATTGTAACATGAATACCAAATGTTCGTCTTCAACTATTTTTTTAAAATAGATGTCAAGAGACATAGTCCATAAATAATATAGATATATCGATGCAAAGATAATCTTAACATGTTTCAAATATTTATCATTTAAATTTTTTTAAAAATATTATTATTCGTAGCTCAAATTACCAATGAATTACCAATTATTAATGAAATAAATCATAAAAGATCTTTATGAAACAAAAAATAAAATTTAGCTAATTACATATAAACAATAAATTTATCGTAAACAGTCAGGAACAATTAGCCACAACAGTAATGTCCAACAACAATCATCAAAAGCACCCTCACGTGTGCAAACTCATCCGAAAATCACCTGCATTCAATCTTAGCCCTGACCAACATTTTCCCAAGCTTATCGTCAATTAGGGATACTTAGGGCTAACAGGATATAACGTGAATCCCCTCGTATCAAGACGAAACCCCGTCATCTTTCGCCGTCGATGCGCTTCCCGAACGAAACTCATTACGCCGAGAGAGCGAGAGAGCCCTTGCCACATCATTTGCGATATACACAGAAATTTCTCGCCAGGGCTTAATGGCTTTAGTCTGACGGCGTTATGCTTCCACCGCGCCGCTAATCCGGGATGCTAGGCTCGCTCTCGCGCGGTTGCGAAAGGGATGCTCGAGATGCACACGCGCGAAGCTCACGCTGATAAACACCCTAAGCCACCGTGCAACCCTGTACTAGCTCTCATGCAGAGAACATCTAGCACAAGGTAGTGGGCGTAAGTGTATTAATAATTTAGGCCGAGTGGTTGTCATTTTATTTGCCTTTAATTTGCTATGTTTTGGTAATTTAGAGTTTGAAAGTCAAAGTCCATTTTTATGATTTGTTTAGTATGGGATATTTGAGACTAGCTATGGTCGTTCTTTTATTTTGCTTTTACAATAACAAGGTTTGTTTCGATTTGTTATAAGTTAGAAATTACTAATGGGAAATACAATCATAGTTCTGGGTAATATCAAATTTCAATAAACTTTTATAATTATAATTTAATTTCTTTTCTTTTTTGAGTTCAATAAAGTTTAATTTACAAAAAAAAAAAAAAAAAAACTATATTCAATAAATTCTCCAAAAGCCGCCTTTCACTTTCATTTTGAAAAAAATTATCCATATATATATATTTTTAAACATGTTTAAAAATATTTTTTATATTTTTAGCAAATTTTCCAGAAATTGGTCAGATATGCTAAACTAAATAACAAATCTGGTCAGATTCTGGTTAACTTTCTACCTGTGCGTACATTCGGCTAAAAAACTGTATACATTTTTAAAACGGTTTCGTAAACGGGATCACTCCATCATAATATTCAACTTAAACCGTAATTAATAACAAACTTTTTTCAAAAGCGTCAAATCCGTAAACACGTAACATTTGCTCACATCTATGACGCAGTTCTCCAACCCCTCCAGAACTCACATCAAAATTCGATTTTAATAGTGCAACTTTAATAACGCTACTACCCAGACGTTTTGAATATTAAAATCATGTCACCAAAATAAATCTCGCCAAATTGACAATTAATAAAGGATGAGTCTTATCGAAAAAGACACTCGACTGCTCGCTTAGAACTATATACCCTGCATCGCGGTAAGAATAGAGCAATTCGTTAAAAGCGCAGCGACGTACACAGCGACAAACTTCAGCGCACCGATAAGAAAATACACGAACCACGTTCATCGATCCTCCGCTCCCCGGATAACATAATGAAGGCCGAGGACGATAAAGGCGCTGGATCTGCGAGCGAAAAAGACCGGCCTTTTTTCGGAATTGAATCCATCGGACAGGGTGTGCATCTGGCAGATGGTTGATGAAAGCTTTCCGCGACTCGCGTGTGCACTCGACCGAGGGAAAAATATACGGTCCGTCGTCGCTGTGACAAGTCTCTTCGTTTGTGGCTCTGTGCGTGTATGTGTTTGTAGAGATCGTTAAAAGTTATCTGCTCGTAATTCTGAGCGTGGCTAGCCCCGATGCGCGAGCCGCTATTGAGCCCAGCTATTATCCTGCGACCGACTCAGTTCCTGACTGTTTTGCTTACAGCTGTGTACGGTAAACGTGAAAATTCGACAACTTATCAAAATCTTGTGTTCCTGTTCGAAGACTCGGATATTTTAAAGTGGTGGTTACAGTAGACGGTTTCCATATTGATTATGTATTTTTGAAGGTTTTTAATTAATAGAATTCTCGGATGACTGGTTAAGTTAAATTGTGTGAAAATTAAGTTATAATCTTTTGATGGTCTGGTTTAAACGATAAATTTTTTTACTTTAAATTTAAAAAAAGGAATAAGTTACTCTAATAGGTTCCATGGCCTCCACGTCTAAATTACATTCAACGATTATCGCAAATTACTTCAAATGGGAACATCGAGATGGAGTTTTAATTCGTTT
>JAPYZB010002490.1:0-11850 GCA_030522745.1 Eupelmus kiefferi
ACGGCAGCTCTGCAGTTTATTGGTTTATGACTGCATGTGCAGTCCGCATGTCCCAAAAGGCCTCGGCACGGGCCTGCTATTTTTTAGGTTCTTACATTTACATATATCGTGTAAAAAATTTTGTTTTATACTTGAGAGAGAGAGTGGTTTCAAATTCAACCTCATATAACCTTTTCACCCTCGTTTCTATAGGCGCAAAAGTCCACGTGAGGTTTACATCACTTTCTCGCCCTTGTATCAAAAACTACTATTTTATCAATCTCGTCTCATTGAGACTAAAAAAAATTATTTATCAAGCTCTTCAATATAAATTTGTCATCACCCCCTAAAATTTATAGAAAAAATTATAAAAAGTAAAAATTAATTTTTGATTCTGCTTTTATCTCTAAAAATTTTCGCTGGAAAATGGCTAATTTTTCTTATATAACTTTAAATTTCGAGTATAAAAATACGTTTACAACTACTAAAATGATTCTTGAATCCTAAAAATTGCGTTATTACATTTGTCGTGTGCTACTTTGCGGTATCTAAAAACATATAATTAAGTAAACTTACCTTTCCAAGAGACGGCAACGATCTCGAATTCTTATATCATTGCTTTGTCTAACAACAAATATGACATATCTTAGCATTTATAATGCTCCTTGTTTGACATCTCTTTATGATACCAGATTCCTATACGTTATTCAAAAGCGAGGACGTAAAATTGTTATGAAGTCAATAAATATTTAGCGGGATCTTTGTAATAATCAGTCTTTTTTCTATAGCTTACATATCTGTATTTTAAATAATTTTTACTTTTCTTTACCCAGAAACGATCACTAATGGGCTTATGATGCTGAATTGTATTCTACTTTTTCACAAGCTTAGTCATAGTACATTATTTAACGAGTGAGGTATAGTTGCCAATAGCGTAAATTGAAAATAGAATCTTTTAATACACGCGCTTGTACTATGCCTTCCTATGTATTTATTTTGCTTACAAAAAATAGTAGAATTTACCAGCGTAGCTTATTTTGATAGCTTATGATCGAGTGTGGTTTGTTTTTCGTAAAAGATGCTGCCGCGTCAGTGTTCCAATCGCGTGAAGAAAAATTTGGAATGATTGTGCAAATATGATACATGAACTCGCGTTTGGGAAGCGGGCTCATTATTAATTCAGAAATTCATCGGCTATCTCGGACATCTGGGACAACAAATAATCTTTAATGAAAACCTTTCGCTTAGAACAACCTAATATAGAAAACAAACTATCTAAAGAACAACTAGAAAAATAAGATTTAAATGCAAATTTTTAGTTATTGGATAAAGCTTAAGAACACTGGATTCATTATTAATACTAATTTTTGTGCATGGAAGTACACAGGTTCCTATTCTAACAATTACAAAACTTAGTTATACCAACTCGATTAAACAAGTAAGATTCATCCTAAAAGGAAGTTACTAATACTTCCTTCCCTTAGCGATATCCAATATCGGAAAAAGGTTGATGAAATAAGTAAACGAAAGGAACGACGATATATGGTATACCGTTTGTTGTAATGAAAGACAACGCTGTTTCTATTGATCAATTCTGATCGTTTTATTTTCAATCGCCTGCTTCAATCGCATTAGTTGTTTACAGTAGAAAGTCAAATTCCTTTCCAACCTCACCAAAAACTTACTAGGAGAATGTCAGGGACCCGGATCACAGATTTAGCTTAAACTTTAGGATATGTTTTTAGATATGAAAATATGTGATAAGTCTAAATATTGGGTTCTATTAGGTCGAAAAACTCCATGTTACAGATAGAATTAATATTTGCGTGAGCGTTGAGGCAAAGTGATAAAAGGTACCTAGTTCAGAACTGGCCTCGCAGCCACCAATTAAGGGTAGCTTTGGATATCCTGAGACTCTTAGGACCGCCGTGGACTTGTTAATGGGAGTTTACCTCCTTGGTTTTTGAAGGTCCACACGTGCACAAAAAAGCTTTAACAATAAGAAGCATAACACAAAGAAGCTTTATGGTTCTCCTGTGGCCGTCTGGCTGAAGAACATGACAAGATAAGCGCTGTGCGAGATGTATGGTCTTAATGACGCAATATGTTTTAATTAATGATCGGGCCACTTTGTGTCCTCAGCGATTATTCGGCAGCAGGGTACGGCGGCGACAAAACGCGGGGCAAAGACCCAAAGAAAAACTACTGTGAGCTATAGTCCTTTTCGTTGCGTCGATTAATTAAGTCGTCTCTCATTTGTATGTTCTTAAACATCTGTATACCTACACTACAGTCTTGTATAATTAATCTACACATTTAAAATTTATAAAAGTCATTTAATTACTGCATTCAATCTTGTATTTTTTAAAAATTAAATACCTTAATCCCACCGAATGTAGTTCCATAGATATATCGCGAGGTGAAATATTTTGGTGTACCTAGATCTTTTAAAGAATCGATTATTACAAAAATTCACTGTTTAGGTCGAGATTTATCTTTAACATCGAAATTTTCGGAACAACAAATTATTATACATTTTCCTGTTTAAAATATTAATGTTAGAATGTATTTCAAAATTACGGCATGATTTTTTGGCTTCGTGATATAAAATATAGTCCTGCATATACTTGTTTATAAGCTAGAATTATTCACCTCATGAAACGTTTTCCTCATGAGCAAAGCGAATAATCAACTTTCACTCCTGTGTCAAAATGTACTATGTTATCACTTACACCCGCAAAATTCACGACAGTGGTTTCAAAAATACAGTTTTTCAACTAAATTTATTTGCGGGTCACTACATTTCATGTTTTACATTGTACTCCTACATAGCATTTGTTAATACTAATTTAACACTTCTATGCTGTTATGAATAAGAAAAAAAATTGAAAAAAGTCGATTTCCACTGAAATAGTACGAATTCCTTAAATACCTTTTCGCCACGACTGTTCTCAGCATCTTTAGCTCAAGAAACTTCGTGAATAAATCTTTGAATATGGAGAAATAAACTATCCGAGAGAAGACTAAGCATTATGTCATAGACGTCAAAAACGACATTCCGCATATCGTATAACCACAAAGATAATACGCAAACAAGTACCGGCAACGAGCAGATGAAAAGAGTTTATAAAATATTCAGTCATATGATACGGATATAATACGTATATCAGTGATATACAATCAGTATAACTTTATTATATTTTCCAACTTAAAGTTGATAAATAAATTAGTTCAAAATAAATTTTCATATCTTTGTTTGAATTTATTTCATTCTTTTTTGATAATCAATGATCAATGATAACTTAATTTATGAAAACCAAACTGAAGAATTTTGTAATTGAACCATTAATCATGCTCTGAGATTAATATGTAAAGTATATGCAAATAAGGTAAGCATTCATTTTTCGCCTTGAGCCACCGAAAATTCAGGAAAGGACATAAATATAAGATGTAAGTCGCGTGGAAGATCAGTTAGTTTTTTCACTTTGACTGATTTACTTATACAGCTCTAGGTCCAATTACCTACGAAAATGGATAGCCATTCTGCATATCTCTATGGGAGCATTTAACATAACAATAAAAAGTTCCAAGATAGTGAATTTTACACAGTGCCAAAATTTCTGCTTGTCAATTTTGAAATATAGGTGAATAAATTCTTTTTTACTAGGTCAAATAAAAATTGGTTTTTTAATAAACTTTTCTTATATTTTTTTGTAATAAAATTATGAAAAGACAAATTAAAGCTTGTTTACTTGAGTCGTATTTCCTTATTTGAAACTTCATTCCGCTAAGCGATAGAAAATTTCATGCAAAATAGAAAAATAATTTAAAAATGAATAATTAAAAAGTTTTTTAAAAATTGTATGACCAATATTTTAAAATGAATCACACAGGAAGTTAAATTGAATATGTTTTCTTTATTTACAACAATAAATATACTTTTTTTCAAGGAAAAATTAATTGTAAACATTTACTCATGATTCAATGCACACTACATTTGGTTGTAAAGTATATCATAAAAGTGACTAGTCATTTTGCTTTTCTTTTTTTTTTACCTAAATTCAAATTTAAGTTAATTATAACAATAAATCAAGCTTCAAATTATCAACTTTTATGTTGTAATAATAAAGAATCTTTGTTAAAATTGATTAATTTTTTAAAAGGAAATAACTAAAAATATTCTTTGTGATCTCTGAGTTTTGGTTGCACTTTCCTCCTTTTTTATCTTAAAACAATAAGGATAATTGGCTCATAACAACAAATATTTTGATAAGTAGTAACAATGCACCTCCATTATTTAATATAAAAAGCTAAAAGTAGGTTTCAAATTTTCAAAGGTCGCAACGTTTGTTCACAGATAAATCATATCTAATTTATAGCTAATCGCAGTTTATTATATGGGTTATTACAGCTCTGATTGTGATAAACTGATACAATATAAGTCTTATAACTTCGGAATACTGAAAAATAGAATCAGTATCTAGATTGGTAAAGTAACGTCAGTATCCTAAGTAGAAATAAATTTTCGATGTAGGATAGTTTAGTTTACAGTATTTTATTTAAAAAATTGTATATGAATTATTGTAATTAATATTATACCTCAAACATCATCTTTATATTGTTTTTTCTATTCTAATATTTTTTCAATTTTCAAGAGTATAGCTGTTTACTTCAAATCAATATAATTAGTAAATAAACTATAAAACTTTAAGAATAACTTAATCATCACAGTCAAAACACTAATTAGTCTAATTTTGCAAAATACCATTCCAAAAATCAGATAACTTGCACAAACCATAATATTTTTTCTTTTGACCATAGATATACATCTTTGCGACTTCAGGTAACAACCAAAATGAAGATCATACTCCTAGCACTTTTCTGTCTATCGATGCACGTCAGCCAAATCTCTGCCGCGGTAAATCAGGCAGACTTCAATGCAGCAGTGACAAAAGCCGGCTACCCGAAGCCCAACGCGGAGGTCTATAAGTCTTTCAATGAAGGCACGAAGGGTTGGAAACGCGAGGAACAGGCCATGTTCCTCGCGCAGCTGCTGCACGAGAGCGGCGGGTTTCGCTATACTGAGGAAATAGGTAGAAATGTTAACATATTTAATATTATGATTTATTTATGTATAAGTGGACTTCTAACTACAAATGCTGATACAAATTATTCTTATTAATCTAATTTAAAGCTTTGAGCCGACATATCATTTCATACTTTGAATAAATTGTGAATTTAGATTGATTTTACATAATTTCTCATATAAAATAAATATATGAACAGCACTAGAGAAAATTTTTCATCAGTAATAAAATAGTATTTTCGTTACAAGGGTACAATACCTACAGCGTATTATGTCCGAGTTTGTTCACACTTCGAATTTGATTGCCCTAATGTGCGGATAATCCTACTTTATTTACTTATGAGAAAAGTGTTTATTCTCGACGACATGGTTTCGACCCGAGTCGCCAGGGGACGGCATAATTGTTTCCCTTCGCGCATAAGCAGAGAGCTTTAAATCCAGGGTGAGTAACGCAGTACTTAATTCCCGGCTGATCAACAATAAAAATGTTAATTTAAGCCAGTGAATATAAAAAATATTGCGTTTGTTTTGTTAAAAAAAAAGTTTTGAGTTGCCAAAAACTTTTTAGTTTTATTTTTCATTTACAACATTTGGAGAGATGGAATATATATTTTAAAAAAATGTCTTAAGATAAATCTGTAACAAATTTTGTGTACAGGTTGAATTTTGATTAATTATGTTGCAGAAATTAATTTCAAAGAAAATCCACTCATAATTTTTTAATTTTATGAGTATTTAAAAATTTGAGTTCCTAAAAAACTACATTTTTTTATGTACACTAAATATAAAAATTTTTTGGTTTCAGTAAATGATTTATATTTTATAGCACTTTTAGAATTATCACAATATAAAACGGTCATTAATATGGTAACACCAGTTTTTTATTATGAAGTTCGTATTTTTCAAATATAACCAATTCTTTAAAGACGAAAATGAAAAGAAAGCATTTTTTTTACCTATTTCACATCTTGTAAAGCTTTGAGGTGAGAAACTGTATGAAGAAGTAACTGTATCAAACTGAATATCAAAAAGTATTAGAAATAATTGATAAAAGTGAAAATATAAAAAGACAAGTACAGATAATTATAAATGAAGAAGAAATTGTTTCTTAAAGCCCTTCTTAAATACTGGTAATATCAGAAAAATATATAAAATTTTATTTAAATTTGATATTATTACAAACCATTTATTTTGTAAAAGCTTAGTGCTATTGAGATCGCAGCAAAATTTTTTTTTATATGGCAGAACTATTTTGTATGCATGGAGTTGTAAGATTGTGTATTTTGAGCTATTTTTATTTGAACCACTTATAATATTAAAAAATGGAAAAAACTTTGCCGCACCTTGTGAAAAAATCACATGTATGTACGACAATTACTATCTGAGTCGAATTCGGAATAATATATTATAAACTTGCCGTTTTGAAAGACATCAATTTGTTCATGTATTTTCGCAAATGTGCAATTTATTTTCTCTTCTCCTACAGAGCAAATATTGGAAAAAATAATTAATTCATTATCTTTTGTGTTTAAAACCAGCCTGTAAGGAGACCAAATGCAAGGGCCAGTACGTGGATAATGTCGGTCTTCCCGGCAAGTATTACTATGGACGAGGTTACATCCAGCTAACATGGGGTGCCAATTACAAAGCCGCATCACAGGCACTTGGCATGGGAGATCGCTTGCTGCAGAACCCGGATGTAGTGGCAACAGACAAAAGAATCGCTATGCTTGTCAGCACCTGGTACTGGAAATCCAGAGTCCGACCTCAGTTGAAAGGTAAAGAGAATCAGTTTGGTCTCTCTACCAAGGCCATTAACGGCGCCATAGAATGTGGCCACGGACCTAACCAGAACGCCAAAAATAGGTACCAGATTTACCTAAAGATTGCGGATGCACTAAAACTGAAAAAGAAGGCTTCCGAAAAGGGCTGTTATAATTAAATCTGTACAATAATATTGTCATAATTTAATAAAATGATTTATATTTTTTAAATCTATAAAATATTCCTAAATGCTGATATTGTTAGTGCTAAAAGGAGTGAATGAAAATAAATTTCTAATTTAAATATTAAACTAACTGGCTTAAAGCTATAAATTATTCATTTTTATGCCTACATCATTTTTAGTTAATAATTCTAAATTTGTTATAAAGAAGATTTCTGTTTTAAATAGAATTTCATGAATTAAAATTCTAATTTTATGTTATTACAACATAATTCCTTATACTATATAGTAAAGAAATCCGTACTGATATGTGAAAATTTGATTTTTAAATATACAAGAAAAAGAAACTTATATTCGATTAATGTAATAGTTTCTGATTCGGTGAAAAAAAACTAATTCTTCGTAATTTAGATTTTTCGACTTTCTCAAATATTAAGAACCACATTAATTTTATTATAAATATGTTTTTTCGGCGAAGATTTTTTCTTTTTTCACAAAATTAATAATTATAAAGATTTTAAATATTTATTAAAATTATTTCATTCACTATTATTAGTAATATTAATTAAAATATAATAGTATTATTAATTCAAAAATTTAACTCAATAAGTTTATTTCAAAAAATGTTTTTTGAATTGTTAGTAAATTTAAAATACGTAATGATATATGATTGATCATCCAAGGCAAAGCATAAGAAAATATGCAGAGGATCAATAAATGATAACCAATCGACAATATCAAGGACCTGATGAAACTATTTATAAGCACTGAGCTGTTGCTGCACGTTTTAGTGTAATGTTGAATCTCATCTAAGAATTGTAGAAAGATTTTTCTTCGATTGTTTGTCTAATCATGAAAAAAAAGTAAGTTATTAAAAAAAGTACTTAAGTTATTGTAAAATCAAAAATTAAAATCCTTTTTTATTATTATATCATCACAATTTATATCAGGAAATATATTTCGGATACAGAAAAATACATTTATGTAAAGTTTACAGAATTTTCTAGAAAAAAAAGTCTAGAAAAATTTTGATTTTATGGATATTTGATCAATGCTCGGCAATTAATCTACATATATTAAATAGTAAGTATTTTTTGGTCAAATAAACGATGAATTTTATTACGATAAAAATACTTCCTAAAAGGGAACTACAAAGTTTGCTATTTTTATTTTCTAAATGTAAACAGCTTTTCTAGTTTTTTAAAGTACATTTTATATTTTGAGAAATTAAATTCACTACGTTTTTTAGCACAATTAAACTAGTTAGTTAATTATAAATTCTACTATGAATTAATTAAGTTAATTTAATAAAAATTACTAAAATATTGCATCTTTAATATTGAGAAAAATATATTGAGAAACATTTCTGATTGCAATTTTCATATAATTACTATAATATATGGGTTGTAAGACACAAATATATATTATACATGCACAAATATACATACATTAATATTTATACAAAAGATACTTTTGTTACATTTATACCTTTATTTTTCCTTTCAGGCATCAGTCTTAGATTTGTTACTTGTAGAAGATCCGGAATCACATATAGTTATTATATTTTTTCTTTTTTGGGCTCCTCTCTTAAAGTCCTATCGAAACTGACTTCAAAATAAATTTATATGTTTATGTATGCAAACTAAATTAATAGTTAATACAAAGAAGTTTTTTCAGTAGTAATTTAAATGCGAATCTTATAAGTCTGTATAAAAAAACTCGCTTCAATTTATAACCTTGTCAAAGTTTATGTAAGTAATCAATACTTTTTTTATACTAGTTTCCTCATCATCGTCAAAATTTTATCTAAAAGCAATGTTTTGCTCACCTTTATTCCCTTATAAAGTAAGGTATCAGCTATACAACGAAATAAAGAAAAATGGATACATGCTATAGCCAATCACCAAACAACTGTGGAAAAAATGTTTTCACGTCTAGTATAAAAGACTTCCAAAATTTGTCAGAGTTAGTTTTAATACAGCTGAGGTGTAAATTTAGGTACCTTAATATTATTATATTTTACGATCTGATTATTAAGTGTTCAATATTACAGCTAGTAGTAAAAAATGTTATATAAATATTGATTAATTCCGTATCATAATTAATACTTTCTGAGTACTTAATATTCTTACTTATTATATTTTGACTATTTTTCTATTACTAAATAATAACATTTGTTTTAGAAACGTGACCACAATTGTAGAAATAATAGAAAGATAACTACAATTTAAAATAATGGAAAAAGCAGATCTGTAAAATAATTACATAATTTTATTTAATTCTATAAAAATGTCTTCAAAAACTGAATTGATGTTACTACTTTTATTATTAGCATCTATATCCCTGATAAGCGCTGTAATAACAAAAGAGGAATTTATCTCAGCAGTAAGAATTAATCGCTATCCTGTACCAAAAGATGAAGTGTATTATCACTTTGCAAATAATACCTCAAACTTTACCCGCCAAGAAGTGGCAATGCTCATAGCACAGCTTATCCATGAAAGTGGCGGTTTCAAGTATACAGAGCAATTAGGTAATGATTAAAATATATAATATTATATTGTAGATTTTTTTTTTTATTAAGGATGCTTTTCTGATCAGTATAGTAATAGTTGACTTATTAAGTTTTTACATTAAGTAGAATCATAATAAATATCGTAAAGGTAGAATATATCATTTATTAGTTTATTTATTAGAAGTGAAAAAAAATCAGTTTTAAACGAACTTAATTATTTTATTTAAAGAATCTTTTTAATACCCTATGTGCAAAACTTGATTTCGTGCACGCCCAAACAAAAAAGCGGCATTGTATTCAACAACTTTACGAAATAATTCAGATAAATCGAAATACCTAGATTTTTCATTATAAACATTTTGAAAAGGAAGGTCGTCAATTTATTTTTTAATTAATTTTATTTGATTTGCATTTATTAAGTTCAAGTTAAATAATTTTATTTTAGAAAATTTTAAAACTTCATGAGTTTGTTGTATGATCTATCCGGAAAATTTATTGAGTGATCCGAAAAATAGAATATTAAAATCACGAAAAACGTTTCTTTATTCACACATGGGTAAAATACCATTTACGCATTTTACAAAGTGCGTATAAAGCAATTTTGCGCACACGGAATCAAAACATATCGTTCGACACACGTGTGAAAATTGATTCTCGATTTAGGCGATTATGGGATCACGCCCTCGTGCGAGAATTAACTTTTTTACTCTTGTATCGAAAACTACTATTTTACATGTCAAATTTAAATTATATGTAATTTACTTGTTATTCCTTTTATTACAAATAATTTTAATTAAAAGATCTATTTTTATGCAAATGTTAGAAATTTTTTCTGTTGTACATTTTTTTACAAATATATTGAGCAGCTTATCAAATACCTTAGTTGTTTTAAGCATTTCAAACCTATTAAATGTCAAATGATATATTTTTTGCTATTTTATAGGTTATTCCTTTCATTAATTATTTAAAACTCTCTCTTCCAATTAGAATGCATCAAAAATCACTGTACTGGTCAGTACAACGATGGCACTGGACTGGCAAACAAGAGCTACCACGGCCGTGGCTACATCCAACTGACCTGGGCTGCGAATTATCGAGTTGCTTCGGAGGGTTTAGGCATGGGTCGCAAGCTCCTCGAAAGTCCGGAACTTGTAGCTGAGGACATGAAACTTGCCGTGCTCGTGAGCGTCTGGTACTGGGGTGCCAGGGTCAGGCCACTACTCAAGGGCAGAGAAGACTGGTTCGGGCTTACAACTAAGGGCATTAATCCTGGCGAGTGTCCAAGGGTGAAGTACGTTGCGAAGCGACGCTACCATATTTATTTGAAAGTGGCAGAGGTACTAAACATTAATGAAAAGGCGAAAGAGAACGGTTGTTACAGTTGAAGTCAAGCAAGTCTTTGTGCTTGAGAAAATCTCTATTGTTTGCAATTTTAAAAAGAAATTGTCGACTAATTTTTCAGCTTAAACTGATAGTAATTGTATATTTTATGTATTTACGTAATTCTTCACGGATGAAAATCGTAATTCATTTTATGAAATTCTACTTTTTAGTAAATTTATATTTTTTATATTAGTTATATTTTTTCACTAACATAAATAAAAAAATAATAGTTAATAAGATTTGATTTTGTGGTAGAAAACTAATAAGCACATACAGTCAATTATTTGGATTTTTTGTGATAAAAAGTAGTTCAACACATAATTTTTTGTTGCCAAAAGTTTCAAATTATATATTTTTCATATAAATTGCTTATACTGCATAAATCATTAATATTCAAATAAATAAATTAGACAATTGTGACAAACCAAGCTATATTTCAATCAAGAATTTTATATATTAAATGTACTTTATATAATAATATATTTTTAAAAAATATATGAAAAATCTAAAAGCAATAGTTAAAATGCATTTATTCTTTTATCTATTTATTTAGTTTTTTAAAAGTTGTAAAATTTCTAATCAAAGCTTAAACCTGTAATATATGCAATTATTATAAATTCGACAACTCTTATATGTTTTAAGTTTAAATATCTCATAAGCATTTTATGCAGTACTTCGAAGGATATAGATACCTAAATTTTTTTTGTCACATAAGCACTATTTTAGCGCTTTATAATACCTAAAATGTAAGCCAAAAGTGCCGGATTTAGACCGGGACGCTAAAAACGTCGGAGCGGGCGCAAAAGACTTTTTCCCAACACGCGCAAGAAATAGGCCCTTTTGCATGCCTAAAATTGGTAGAGAAAGTTGAGCATTTCGAGCGTATTTTATAAGACAGGGCGGAAATGGCCTCATTTCCGCCCTCTTCAGCAGGGTGGAAAT
>JAPYZB010002490.1:11865-22047 GCA_030522745.1 Eupelmus kiefferi
ACCATTGAGTTGTGTACGACTCAAAATGCACAATTCCCTCTACCAATTTTAGGCGCAAAAAAAGGGCCTTTCTTGCGCTCGTTGGAAAAAATACGATGTATAACGTGGGAAGAAAGGCTTTTTCAGACTCGGGTAAGGGTACACCTCACCCTCGCTAGAAAAAGCTTACTTTCTCCGAAAGTTGCACAATGTACTATTGCGCCCGCTCTAGCCAGGCATAATAGTATATTATGCAACAAGGGGCAAAAGTAGCAGATTTTTCCCGCGGGTGAGTTTACTGCCTGAACAAGAAGTTTTATCACGAGGCTGCGTTCAGCCGAGGGAAAAATATTCTTGTAAGGGCAGTATAATCACCCAAGGGAAGAATCTACTTTTGTCCCGTGTTGCATGTAGTATTTTATTCCACTCCCCACCGAAAGACCACTTTTGGATTCCGAAATGCGGGATCGAAACAATTTCGACCCCGCATTTCAATTCCCGCATTCAATTTCCTCACTTCGCTCGGACATTCATTCGCACTCGGGCCGGAATCCCGTATTTTACACCCTTGGTACACAATGTACTATT
This sequence comes from Eupelmus kiefferi, assembly GCA_030522745.1. NCBI lineage: Eukaryota > Metazoa > Arthropoda > Insecta > Hymenoptera > Eupelmidae > Eupelmus > Eupelmus kiefferi. Next base: position 12,433 of record JAPYZB010002490.1, read on the forward strand.
ATCAACTTCAATTTTGTCCGTAATAGTATCGAAACTTATTTATTTATACAATGTGTATAAAGCAAGATTTAGTACATGCTTTTCTGATCAAGCATGTGCGTGGATTGTCAAAAAATAGTTCTTTTAGCTCTGGTATTGAAATGCACTAATTGCTTAACGTGTCGAAAATGTCACTTTATCTGTCAGACAAAAATATAGTATCCATATAAGAGAAAATAAAGAAATGTTCCCTTTTATGGAGTCTGTAGAGGATTCAAATACCTGCGATGCCTTTTTAAAAGAAAAACGGATTATAAAAAATAATTTTTTTACTTACTTTTCTACCTATTTTTATAAATAAAGTTTTAGAAAGATAGAAAACTTATTAATTTTTAGATCCGTTGACTCTCAATAAAATGAGTCAAACTGTGAAAAATTTAAATCTATATTTGAGCTCCATTATACATGCTGCAATTATTCTGACTTTCGAGTTCCAAAGAATTCTGATAATAGAAACAACAGTTTATTATCTTTACACGTGGATAAAAGGTCATAAAATAGATGTGCATATCTAGAGCAATGCATTACTGATCAGCAAACAAAATAAAACGTGAGCAAACCTGTGGTTACAGTACCGCCGTTTTTTCCTTGTAATTAACAAGTTATTTTGTTTTTCATTATCTTGAAAGAAAAGACTAAACCCTATTGTTTTACTTTCATGAAAAAAGAACATTATGATTCAAGGATAAGTAACTATAATATGTGTCAAAAGCGCAATTTATGATAAATTTTAATACATTTGATAAAACTTTTGTGATTTTTTCTACGTACCATAGTAATGGATTGTTTGTTTTTTTTTTGTTACCCGACCTTTCTTATGTAACGTAATAAAATGTATTTTTTCATATTTTTTTTTATATATAATAATGAGCTACTACGGCATCGTTATTTTTGGGCAAGTAAGTCTGAGTTTGAAAAAAAAAAAAATTGAAGTTATAAACAATTTTTTGCGACAGTATCGCTGAAGCATTGTAGCATCATCTTTTAGAAATTATATCAACACCGATGACCCTACTGACTTTATTAATATAAATTCGCATAGTAAATATTATAAATATTATTTATAAATATATAAAGGCATAAGATTTTCAAAATAACTTTTTCCTGTCAGATAAATGGACATTGGTTTAGTAGTAAAGTGAGGAGTTTGTCTAATGTGCTAAAAATGTTATGTTCAATTCTATGGTCCGAAAAATTTTTCATTTATTTAATATTTCTATTTCGGTTTATAAAAATTATAAATATAATTTTAAATTGCATAATAGTAAATTACGATACATGTGACTTGAATAGCTCATTATTGTACTACGTGAAGTTGGTATCCGAGCAAAGCAAGGACAATAAGTCACAATATAAAAAACAATTTAAATCACGTATATGGTATTCTATTTCAGCTCAAGTGCCATAAATCTGCCGTCTTTCAAATTTATTAATTGCTGATCAATTTTTAAGCTTTTTCGTGTTTTTGAAGAGGTTTATAGTTTTTTTAAAAGGCAGTCTATATGCATAGCATAGACGCGCTAATCAACAATGACCATCACGGTGCGGTGTTTAAAATCAGTTCAAATACACTTAAGTAATACATTGTTCAATCATAATAAGTAGCTCAAGCGATTCTAGTAAAGATGAATATGGTAATATTGTTTCTAAGTAAATAAGAGAAGAAACAAAAAATATTTGTTTAAATCTAATGCCCAATAAATCAAGAAGGTTATAAAGAGCTGCTTATAATAAATTTAAGAAATAGCGTAAAAATAAAGGATTAAATTCATTTAGTGAAGATGTTTTACATTTTTACTTTACTGGTCTTTCTCAAAAGTATTTAGCACCAAGTTTGTGGTCAACATACTCAATTAATGTTTTGAGGCTATCAGGTTGATTAGTTGATTAGTCATGATGTGGTGTTTTTCGGATAGCAACTTGTTGTTCCGATATAGAGAGCTGATATTTCGTGAACTGCAATGTACAGCATTACATCAATATACTCAATGTTGACCCTGGTAGAAATTTTCATAACCAAGTTTAAAAATAGGCTAGTGGATGTCTAATTCTTCACAGTTGGCCAAAAAATGGCCAAAAAATGGTGAAAATTTNNNNGAAATTTTCATAACCAAGTTTAAAAATAGGCTAGTGGATGTCTAATTCTTCACAGTTGGCCAAAAAATGGCCAAAAAATGGTGAAAATTTCTACCAGGGGAAGTATACAATTAATGCGTATAGCCAAATAATGTGTATAACCAAATAGACATTAGCAAATATAGTAAATTTATATCTTTTTAATAGAAAAATAATTTTGGTTATAGACCAAAAATATCAGGAACTTTTACCAATGAGAATGTAACTTAGTTTCTAAGCAAAGCATCAGATGAAATTTCTCTGAGTGAAAAAGTATCTAATTTTTATTTATATTAGAAATAAGTAACTAGAAATAAAATATTAGTAAAGACTAATATTTTATTTCTAGTACTAGAAATAAATAATAGTAAAATATTTAGTTTTAATAACATTTTATTGGTAGCTGTTATTTTTGTGATTGTTGATTTACTAAGAAGAAGAGAATTTGTTGTGATAAGGGTCAATGATGTAACTAAATTTAGATAAAAATGTAAATTTTTATTAAAGTTAACAAGTCAAAAAATGTGTCAAGATTATTTACAAAAACAGATTCTTTAAGCGAATTCTTTAAGTCATATTTGTTTCAGCTGCTTTGGACTGCATAGCTGATTTTATTAAAAATAAAAAAAACTGTGACCAAATCAGTAGTGGGATTGAGGTAAAGAGAACCAAAATTACTAATGGTGATTGAATAATTCTATTAATAATATATTTAATGCGCGTAACAGCATAAATTCATTTGCATTGATAACAAATAATAAGTGTGTTTTGGAACAGCTGCAAATAAGCAAATATACTGCAGGTGTTTTTGAATCTATATAATGATCGACCTATCAGTAAGCTTACTCATCATTTATTAGATTCTATGAATTTTCGACTAGGTATGAGGACATTATAAAACACGTTGGCAGTTACACACAAATTACCTTCAATAGTGTAACTTGCATTTCTTTAAGAAAGAGAGCTGTGTAAAGATACTTTTTTTTATAAACTAGTAGTTTATGGCATAAAACGTAAGGTAAGATAGATTTTTTGAAATACTCTGTTTTTATTTATATGAAAATTAAAAACATTTTGTAAGCTTTTCATTTTTTACAAATATATTACCATGCCATATAATTAAAAAAAAATCAGCCTTCTTAATTATTAATTTTTTAAACTCAATATTTTAAAAAGAACGTTATATTTTTCTAGCGAAATTTAATTTAATTGTTGAGACTGTTACAGATAAATTAAAAAAAAACTGTGAAACGATTGTTTATCATTATCAAAGAAAATATTTATATCATATAAAATGAATCATATTTATAATGTTAATTAAATTATTAATAAATAATTTTTATTACAAAAGAATATATCAATATTCTTAAATCTGTAAGCATGCTTTCCGTATAAGTTAAAAAATTATACGCACTACTGATCGAGTAATAAAATTAATTCATTTGTTCCGTAGATAAAAGAAAACCGTGAGATTCTCTTAGATACGAAATTTTACGTTGCTCGACAGAATTCACATAGTGATTTTATGAAGTTGTTACTTTACTCTTTACATCTATTACTTAATAGTATTCTCTAATAGTATGAATCGCGCGCGTCTTCTTTTAATCAGACTTTGCCGCCGTTGGCTGCTGACATTACCGATTGTACGGCTGGCTACAAGGTTCGTAAATTGTGGCGCTGTAGTATATTGCGCGAAGACAGCGGCACACAAAAGCAAAGGCCCAACAATTCGCGTATACCGATTGCTGATTAAGTGATCTGTTTTACGCGGACGTATTAAGAAGATATAAAGTTTTTAATATTTAAAAAAGGTAAAAGTTGAGCATAGTTTTTTACAAAATAAGGAATGTTGCGACTGTTAATGAGATCGCGACTAAGCAAAACGACATTGCTAAGGAAGATAAATTCTATAATAAAAATAAATAAAAATGATTGCAATCACGATAAAAATAGTTTAAAAATTTTTTTGTGAGTGTAATAGTAATGAAGAATGGGGCAAGTCAACACAATTTTCAGACTTTTTGTTATCATTGATACTGTATTTATTTTTCACTGTTATTAATATATCTATTCTAAAACACTGCTTCATTAAAGACGTTCTTTCACAAAATCAAAAACCAATATTTTTAATAAAACTAAAATATTATGTACAATAATCACTGCAAAATATTAGTGCAGATTAACGATCAACGACTGAAGATAAGAGATTTTGAAAGAATCGTATGATTTCATAGGACTCGAACAATAAAGGCATTTATCTACTGAGTATTTACTTAGTAGATAAATGCCTTTATTTACCTTTTTGATAACTTTATATGGAAAAAATATTACTAATCGTATGTGGGCCCCTCGATGTATCGTTTATTTTCACCCTTTAGTAAAAAAGCGTCCTAAACTGAGAAAAAAGCGCTCTGTGCGTGCGCGTTGTGCTTTTTTGTCAGGGAAATATAGCAGTACTTAATTCTCGGTTGATCAAGAATAAAAATGTCACTTTAAGGAAAGGGGTACACCAAATTATGATGTATTTGAAGTCTGGTAAAAAGTAGTGTTAAAAATAATTATAAAATGTAATATTATTGAAATATATAATGTAGAAGACTTAAAAAATGTGATCCTACATGAATAATTACATATTTACGTTTGATAAGTCCACATCGAAGATTTCGGATAAGTCAATTTCCTTTTTTTAGAGTGCGCAGAGTTTCTGAGCCAATTCTTAACCAATTTTTAGATTTTTTTTTCGTTATACGTATTTTATTTTATTAAAAAAAGTTTACAAAGTCCAAATAATTGTCAATACAGCAATACCCTTGTATTTATAATCAACATAGTTGCAGCATTTTCGCTGAAAAGTAGTGAATATTCACGACTTATCAGTGAATTTCACTGATTTAAATTTACAGAGCACCTAAATATAGATAGCGCGTTATATCGAGCACACTTATACCGGAAGCAGTTTTACCTTCTAAAAACAAATCATTTTTATTAATTAAATAAAATAATTATTTAAATAATGTTAATATAATTAATATTGAAGTATTAGTGAATACAGTAAAGCTAGAAAAGGTGTCATAGCTAAGAAAAATCGCTGCTAATTCATTGTCACGTAGCTTCCTCAAAATTAGTTTATTGTTTCCGTATGTTTATTATATACTTGAAATATTAAATATGTTCAAGCATATTTTTTCTGAGTCAAAGTTAGTCGAAAAGGTATATTTTTTGAAACTATTCAATATTATAGTGTTATATAATTTGCGGATTCGATAGCGATATTATCGAGCAGCGCTATGAGTCTGTAGTGATAGAGGCCCCATATAGCTTTCCGCCAGAGCTCCGGCACTACAGGTATGGTCAATATGCAGCGACTTTTGGAGCGTGTTAATTGTCGATCAACGTATTTTAAACTCCCATCGCAACGATATATACTTGCATGGAAGCAATGCAAATATTCATTAAAAAACCGTGCAATTACTGCTTCATAAATCCTATATTTTCTAAAAAAAATTTGATTAATCTATTACAATTCATTTGTTTTAAACATAAATGTGTTTTTTTAAAGAAAGTTTATAACTCCTAAAATAAATAATCAACTACTTTTGAAAAAATCATGATAATGTAAAATGTTATTATCTATAATTTGTATAAATTTGGATTTATTATGTTCATTAGTTCTTGAGTAAAAAATTAAAAAGTGTAAAAAATGCGTTTTCTATGTTCAACGATAAAACAAAAACAAATATGCGAATCTTGAAATTTCTTTTTAATCTTAAAACTATGTTAAAATATGAAAAAAATAAGCTATTGATCATTAAAAATAGCTGCTTAGTTACTAAAATATTTTAATTCAAAATTTTGTCTAAAAACATTTTAATCCTTAATATCTCTGCTCCTCACAAATTTCATGAACTGGGCAACAAACTTAGCCAAGATATATAAAAAATATAAAAAATAAAAAATACACATACACACACAAATCCATAAAGACATTTTATAAAATCACATGATTCGAACTTCTAACACTTCTAAACATGTTTCTAAAGCAATTTGACGAAACTCGAAATTTCACTATTACAAAGCTTCCTCCATGAGGAAGCCAAAATAATAAAAATCTCTAAATTTAATAAAATAATATTTTTCTAGCGTTAACACATAAATGATACAATAATCTATCCAACACATAACAAAACTCCAATATAAGTTTAATCAATTAATAATTAAAAGAAATTAAAACTTGTAAGGTAAAAGTTGCAACTTGCTCAATGGTGCGGAAAAGACCTCACATACTATCAATATATACGTATTACGCCGTATACTATAATTATTATTATATTATTTTATCTTTCTAAAATATTGATTCAATCAAATCTATATTAAAATTTTTTTGCTTTTATTGCTTTTACGATACTCAAAAATAAATCTGGAAAAATATGTAGAAAATATTATAGGTAGTGCTTCTATTTTAGTTGTGGCGCGAAAATTAATTGATGATAACGTTAGAATTTTATTTATTATAATTAATTAATTATAATAAATAATTCTACAAATCATTTTTTTTTCTTTTGTTTAAAATCTAAAAATACTAACTTTATGACGCCTTTCCCAAGCTGTCATCTTCCTCTGCTTTACCTTATACAAAAAATATAGTTCATGACCGTTTTGATTAGATCTCTTCTATTTTAAACTTTATCTAAACTTAAAGCTTTTAAACAAAAACTTTGTAAATTGAATGTGTAATAAAAATGTATTGTGTACTGGGATTTCCCTCTTTCTTCATAAACACTCACCTACTTATCAAGAATTAATGGAGCTTCAATGTTGCGTATAAAGATATGAAAGCTTTAAGATAAAATGAGGTTAACTGCAGTTAACTGTTTGAAGTAAACTGCAAAATATACACCTATGCTGATAAATATATAGCAGGAAATCTAAGAACTAGAAGCAAAAAAGATCTGTACGTGTTCGTGCTCACTTTCGAAATTTAATATTACTGGTTTTATAACTATTGTGGTATGTATCAAAAATATTAGATTACCATCTTATAAAAAAATTTGATAAGATTTTAAAATTCAAATCATGATAATCAAATCATAATTTTTTGTTGATTATTTCATTGTTCTAATAATTACATCTATAATTTATACCGCAATAAATTTTGTTATTACTTACAATCCCTGGTAGAAATTTTCACCATTTTTTGGCCATTTTTTGGCCAACTAGACATCCACTAGCCTATTTTTAAAGTAGGTTGTGGAAATTTCTACCAGGGATAGTATACATATAATAAAATTATTCTTATAATGATACCATGAATTTTGTATAATTAATACCTATATAGTACATAGTCTAATATCTTCCACAACATGTCATAAATGAACATAAAGTTTAAATGGAATGAAGAGGGATGTATCTGTGAAACTTTCTTGAATCTTCTAATAGAGTTAGCTAAAACATTGCAATTGTCTCATAAGATTAATATAAATTAAATCTTAAATTACTTAAATAAAATTTTATATCTGAGCATGATATCTTGATCACAACTGAGTTGTATTGTGAAATAATCAATTTATTGTTAATGCTATAAGTCATTAAAAGAATATTCTTGATCAACGGCTATACTTACATATCCAACGAAATACTAACACAAATGTTTTCCTTTGTTTTATTGTTAGTTCAAACAGAGTCAAGTCAAATTCAATTCCAAAATGAAGGCAGCACTACTAGTGTTTCTGTACCTATTGTGCAGAATTTGTCTAATCTCCGCTGCTGTGACAGAGATAGAATTTAACGCGGCTGTAACAAAAGCAGGCTTCCCAAAGCCGAGTGCCGAGATTTACAAACATTTTGCTGAAGGTACTAAGTCCTATTCACGTGAAGAGCAAGCCATGTTTTTGGCGCAGTTACTGCATGAAAGTGGCGGCTTTCGCTATACTTCAGAAATAGGTATGACAACATTTTTCATTATCAAATTTTTAGAGCCTGCTTACAAGAAAAATCTTACAGCTTTACGACGTTATATGAAATAAAATTTGTCCTTATATTTTAAGCATCAATATGTCAAACTGAATATTAAAAACAACACTGAAAAATTATCACAGTAATGTACACTCTACCATAATTCTATCTACCTTATAAATTTTGAACTTTTGAAGAGTAAGGTCATAAAAACACTTTTTGTCTCACTCTTTTTTACGATTAACCTCACCCTGACTAACCTTATTTGAATATAATTCACAAATTTAAATTATAGATAGAATTATGACAAGGTGAGCAAATTAATCAATTAATAATAATAAAAAATTATGACAGAAGTACGAGTTACATTCTCTAAAAGGTGCAGTTTGCCAAAAAACAAGGACAAGTTCTCGTAATTCCTGCCTCGCATTTCTTATGCATAATATTAATTTGTATAGTATAAAATTGTTAAATATGATGTCATTTCTTAAATATAATAATAACTTTTAATTATTGACTGTAGAAAATCTGTGACCAAATCGTATAAAAATATATTTACGTTGATATACTCAAGATTATGTACTTTTAAATAATCATTATCATTGATTATTAAGCTTTGCAATAATTTTTTTTTTATCTTTTTCTTACTTTCTCAAAGCAATATTAATTTCACCTTTTTAAATTCAGTAAGCTTTAAAAAATAAAAAACTGTATCATTTACTTTCGTAAAATTTTTATTTTTGAAATAAGAATTAATATTCTGTATTTAATATTAGCCTGCAAAAAAGATAATTGTGCCGGTCATTACGTCGACAAAGTTGGTTTACCTGGCAAATACTACTACGGCCGCGGTTATATACAGCTGACTTGGGGTGCTAATTATAAAGCCGCGTCACAGGCACTTGGTATGGGAGATCGTTTGCTCAAGAATCCAGAGGTAGTGGCTACTGATAAAAGGATCGCTATGCTTGTTAGCACCTGGTATTGGCAAACTAGGGTCAGGCCTCTACTGAAGGGCAAAGAAAATCAATTTGGTCGCACAACTAAAGGTATCAACGGAGGCGAATGCACCAACCCCAAGTATAGACAAAGGGCTGTTAATCGGTGGAACATTTATCAGAAAGTTGCTGATTCCCTAGCACTCAAGAACAAGGCATTGGAAAATGGTTGTTATAATTAAACTTATAATCATGTTAAAAAGATATATTTTATACTATCATTATACTTAATATCATCTTAATGTTAATGATAAAATAAATCATAAAAAATAACTGGATGTAAAATAAATTTTACTTTAATAAACTACATTGCACTTATAAAGTACATAGCCTGCTCATTATCATAGTTCTGATCGCAAAATAAAAATTCATCTTCCCCTATTAGCCTTTTAAAATTTCTATTTTATAAGTGTATATATCTCTCTATATTATAAAGATATTTCGCTGTCGCCGCCGCCGCCGCCGCCGCCGTGTCGAAGAATCCAGAAGACCCCCCTTATCTCCGAAACTA
>JAPYZB010002491.1:0-11849 GCA_030522745.1 Eupelmus kiefferi
ATAAGCGACATTCTGCTAAGCGTTATTTTCATTTTTAATGGTTTCTGAAACAATAGCGTAAATTAGTTTAAATTAGTTTCCTACGTAGACAAATTATTTCATTTTACTGATTCATAAATTGAGCTATTTGTATTACTTGCTCAAAGGCATAACTCTTAGCTACAAGAGGCAGTTATCAAGGCAACAATATTCACTAGTAACACATTTTAACACCACAAGAAATATTTTGTTTTATTTTATTATTGATATATGTTCATAGTATATTACTTTTATTGAACAATTGAACAATCAGTCTACTTGTTGATAAAATTGAATCCGTTCCTTTTATATTTAAATATATAATAAAATGAATATGCTATTAAAAAATTTTCATATTTAAAGGAAATTTCTATTATTAAATTATAATCTTTAATAAAAATTAAAAATATAAATTATCATTATGGACACACATACATTTATAAATATATCAAAACATGAATTTGTAACTTATTTCTCACGAAGCTTCTATAAAAAAGCAATATTGATGTAAATTAATTATTGATGTAATTTATTTAAAAATAACTTCTTTCTAAGTTAACTAATTTTTATTCTGTGAAAATTTTAATATTAACTTTACAAAAGAGGAAAATCACTGATTCTGAAAAATAAAGGAAAAATTATAATCTTTTTCCTTTTACAAATGTTTATGTTAAAATCATCTGATTTAATCTAGACTCCTGATATAAATTTACACATAAATAATATATTAAAAATATAATTTAAAATTGAAATTTTCTAAAAATTCGATTGAGAAATTAGTTTTAATTAATTATCTGCGAAACAACAGTATGCTTAAAATTACTTTTCCTCATTTACCTCAATCAGTTTTCTACATAAAGGTCATGCCCTAAAATTAAAAAAAAACTTCCTACATTTTTTATTAAATTTTTTGTGTATTTTATTATTAATTTTTTCATAGCTCTTTATTAGTTTTTTTGTATAAACACGATAATCAACAGGCGTAAGCGGCTTGTAATTTTTCTGAGGTATTAGTTTTACCTTTTATCAGTCTATCATCTATTATATTCAGAGTTTGAAAAAAATGACTTAAACTTTTTTTAGTTTTTAAACATCATATTATTTTAATTAATAATTTCTGAATTTGGATAATAAAATTATTCAAATATATAAATATACATTATTTAGAGACAAAATGAATTTTTACGTATTCTTCAATACGTGGAAATCATGTTTTGAAAACAGAGTCAGTTATATAGACTCGCCATAAGAGCGAGAGACATAAATCGTTAAATTCTTGGTTGCGTAATTTTAAAACCAACTATTATATAATTATGAAATAGTTGCAATAATAATGATAATTTAGTAATTTTTACATATAGCAGTTAGAGAATAGAGTATATAAATTAGTATATAAATCGTAACTAAATAATTAAAACCTATTATAAATTTTTAATTACCTGCTGTATATTAATTATAATTAAATAAAAGAAAAATAAAATTGAACAAGTACCATTACTAATTAATTACATATTTTCATAAAATCTGTGTTTCAAACTCTTCGATTATATATGTACGCACAAATACATATATGTCTAATTCTGTCTATCTTATCATATACAATGTTTGAAACTAAAAGTCATCTGCTAAAATAGGCGGTAATAATACACGTATTAATAGAACCATTTAGTCGTGTCATGTCATTCTAACGTGTTATGAATGCATTTATCTTCTTTTCTGAATATCACTCCTTTTGCAAAATAACATGTTAAATAAATAATCTAGATTCTTTTTTTCAATATGAACAATTATATAATTTAAATATTAAGTATAATAAAAATAAATGATATAAATGTATACTTAAATCTTTTAAACGTATATATAAATATAGATATTCTGTAATATAAAAAGAGAACTATGAATGAGTAGATCTCGAAAATTAGATAATAAATTAATCTGAAAATTTGCAATATATTTTTTAAGATCAAAATAAAATATTCACTAATTTACTGGTTTGACTCTTAAGTGTTTTCACTTTCTAAACAGCAAGCTATAGAGCACAGAATTTCTATCTTAAATATGTGGGTCCTATGTGGGACTCATTTATTTGTTCTAAGAATTAAGAGAGTTAGATAAAATTATTAACTTTCAGAAAAAATAAGGCTATATTTTGTATTTCTTATTATTTAATGCATTTATTTTATAAACGATTTCAAATTTTCCTTAATAGCTACATAATGGATAAGCACTTAATAATTCAAGACATTTTATCTTGATTCTCAAAAATAGTTTACTAATTTAAAGTCGTCAATAAATTCTTGACGTTACTTAAATAGTGTAATTATCTTTCATTTTTGGAATTGATCATTAAATATTATTATTTTGTTAAATAATAATATTTAATTCAAAAATAACAATATAAAATAAAAACAGAAGTTTAGATAAATTAATATATTATACACATTCATAACAATTAAAGAAATTCCACATTTTATAACAATATTTAATTCTCCATTTAAATGTTTTCTACGCATGCAAGTTTTTAGTACAAAATTTTTGATATACCATGGATTTAGAGTACATTTTAAAAGTAACAAATAATATTTTAAATTAAATAAAATACTTACCAATACACTATTTTAAATAAAAAATTAATTTTTTGAAATCTAATATTCAAAACGTTATTGTCACAATAAGTTACATCACATCACTGAAAATTAACGCTCAAATCATGACGACTTGGTTCTACCATAGTCGTCCGCAAACTAAATCTGTAGAACCAACCAACTGCTCAAGATGCCTCTGTTATCTGGTGATAAAGAAGATATCTACACCTTTTTTCTACAAACTATCCTTGATGATTGTGACTTTTTCTGCTCGTGCTGTCAACATCTGTCAACATGCCGTCATGTGACTGTGTAAATCCTAGGCACACAAGGCGTATATTCCAGCTTGCATGGTTACATGCTTGGATTCTGTGGTCACAGTACTGTCTTCACGTTATTTGAAATTGGTCAGAGATGAAGGCCAAAGTTACCGTTTTCCTTGAATTACTCATCATTTTTATTAACTGATTAATTTTAACAGAATCATGCTTCTAAATTTGTTATTGATTTTATCGTATGCTATTAGTAATGAGTGATGTACATACATACTACTTTACTTTACTATTTAAAAGATAGTGAATAGTACTACTTGTCGTTATTAATTAATTAAAATTAGGAAAAAAATTTTACATATTGTTTTTATAAATTTTTTAGAACTTAATACATTAATCGATTTAACGAGTTTTGGTCAAAATTAAAGAAGTAGCAAAAATTTTAGTTCATTTTTCTAAACCAAAAGCAACTATGTCAAAATTTTTAAAAGCAACTAGTACCTACATATAAGAAATTACGTAGACAGAAACATTATTATTGCATCATAATAAAAATATACTTAATATATATATATAAAGTTTATCACAGTTTATCTTCAATTGAAGTAATAAAGAAAATGCGTTATATAATAATTAAGCACTGAATGGATTATTCTGTAATAGATAATTGAGCATTATGCATTTTCTTTTTTCATAATAATGTAATTATAATATATGCAGTACTTGATTAAAATTTTTGTAGTAAAGATAATAGGAAATATATAAATAATAAGACTATTGTTCTATCAATGATTGGGTAAAAATCTATTACTGTGGCATCATCTTGTACTTGATCTAAATTTAATTACTGATAATATTTATCTTGATTTAATATCTCGACTTATGCTATCTTACCTACATTTTTCCGTGCACCTGCATATTTTGATATACCCTTGATATATAAAATTTAATTTGAAAATGTGTGCCATTTCATTGATCTACCTACAACATATGTACATAATTTTGTAACGTGATTGTTTTTACACATAGATTCTTGTATGTACTTAGTAGTTGTATATTTAATAATTTGCCTAACAAAATTGTAATTTGAAGAATATTAAGATTAAAGTTATATCTAATTTGAAAATCTAGACTTGATTAATTATTAATTTTACATTTTCATTATTAACACATTTTCATATTTTAATTATTAAAAAAAGGTTTAAATATTTTAGCATTAAAGTATTTGCAATTTAAAATCCTATACACACAATTATTTTAATTTTGAAATAATAAAATATGATGCAACAAGGACAAGCACTTTGTATAAAGTGCTTTATTTACATTGCTATTGTGTGTATGTATATCTCTATATATTTTTTGAAGGTATCACAAACTTTTTAAAAAATTCCCAATATGTCGATAATAATTTTTTTATTATTTACGGGCCAAGTCCAGTGCACTGGATTTGAAAATATATATATTCATATATTGTTTATGAATTAAGGTATACATGAAGAAAAAGCTAAAAAAAAACTTAAGTTAATCTTTTTTTTATTAAATTATTTCAAATGAAGTTAGAAATTGAAGAAATGAATTGAAAGGGGAGGGTAACAAATAGACAAGTTTGGAACTTTATTAAAATCAAGCGCAATTTATATTAGTATTCAAATTTGAATTATTCTCATTGAATAATACCTTATTTTTATTTACTTACTTTTTTACATATACAATTTAATAAAATTGTAATAAATGTTTACAGTTTCCTATGAAGTTTATTTTTTTGTATTATTTGCTTAAAAATAATAGTGTTTTTTAAAGAATTTTATTTTTTTTGTATAGTATTTGTATTAATAATTACAAATATGCTCTTATAAGGTTATTTCTAATCTCTAAATCTCCATAAACATCATTATGTTGTGTAATATATATTTATTGTAGGTATATAAAATACGTATATTTCCATGATTGTTAAAAATAAAAATTCATTATCATGACTTTATTAAGAATAGTACTTTTATTTATTTATAAAACTGTCAAGAAATCGATGAAACTTAAAATTCGTTACGGTACTTATTTGACATTCGATCCAACTACTGCATAGTGCAAGGTATCAGCACAAAATCAAACCCTTATCGACCTCTATTGGATGGAGTTTGAACTACTCTGTCGTCTGTACTGCCATATTTGTTTAGTTGAGTCCTGGCTCTCATAGCGTTCACTAGAACGCCTATATTTATTGCGGTAAAATGTCTGTGATATATTAGTTTTTACGTATTTAATTTGAAAATGTTTAGTGAGGCAAACAAAAAAATCTTTAAAAGCACTGAATCAACAGAAGTAATTGTGTTTATTATTGTAATTACAGTTAATTTTCTCATAATCTGTATGTTTACGTATTTGTTTATTTTATTAGGTTGATGTGCGAGAGGATGAGGAACAAAATGTTAAATTTGAAGAAATAATAGAAATGCTAGTTTCTGCTGGTTATTACAGAGCAAGAATTAAAGGTTTAGCAAATTTTGACAAGGTACGTATTTATGTCCATCTGAGTATACTACAGCAGGTAACTGTTTTATCGAGTGAATATGTCGATAAACTTAATATATTTCGATCTCAAAATTTCAATCTTAAATAATACAAACAGTCTTTTATTCGGATTATTCTTCTATTTATTAAAAAATGAAAAACTAATTTTCAACGAGATTAAACTAAACAAAACAATTTATGAATCAATTTGTAGTTAAGATTTCTTTTAATAATGAAAATATTTTTGGTATTGTATAATAGTAATAAAATATTTTTATTAATACAATATTTCAATGGGAGATATAATAAGTAATTTTTTATAAGAATTAATAATATTTTGTTAGTTAGGTATGAGATAGTATGTATTTCAATATATATTTTAATTCTAATAAGGCAGTCAAGTTAACATTTCAACTGTGTGCTTACTATTTTTATATTGCAAATTGCTAAAAATTCACATGAAAAAGACTTGAAATTGTTTATAAAATGTTTTAAATTACAAATAAATCTATTTGTTTTACCTACTAAATTTAGCAGAAAAAACAAATAATTTTATTAGAGAAACAGTAAAAACAAATTAATAAATAAACTGTATAAATATTATTTCTATTCTTAGATTGTCGGAGGAATGACGTGGTGTATAGAATCTTGTTACTTCGATGTTGATGTCGATTTGTTATTTCAAGAGAATCTCACCATCGGACAGAGAATGTAAGATTTTATTTAATTAAACATTTTTTATTTCATGTAATTTATTATTTTTTATTTTAAATAATTTTGTATTATCACAGAGCACTGACAGAAAAAATTGTTGCTGTATTACCGAAAATGAATTGTCCACACAGAATTGAACCTCACCAAATACAAGGATTAGATTGTATACATATTTTTCCAGTCATGCAGGTAAAATCAGAATGCCTCAACGTACACAAAATTAAGTGCATTTTGAATAAATTTTTATATTTATAAAGTTTCAAATTTATACATATTTACGTTATAAGTTTAAAATAAATGTCATTTTTGGAAAATATCTCTTTGGCAACAGTGTCAGAGCCTGTATACAAATTTGCAAGTCTATTTATGTATAAAAATAAGTTTTCTCTATAGTTTTTTCTTTGTAGAATTTTAACATTTTTCTAATTAGATTTATTTGTACTCGGTAGTATGAGAATTTATAACACGTTAAGAATTGCTATATAATAAGTCTGATAATTGTCTTGTAAAGAACACTTACTTTGGCTGATATAGAGTATAATGCATTTGTTGCATTAAATCTTACACAGTTAAAAATATTTCGTATTTCGTAATTCGTTAAAATTTTCCTAATATAAATATATAATGAAAGCATTGAAATAACGAATTTTTTCGTCAAATAGGTGTAGAATTTTCATAACGATTTCCTTTTTGTAAAATACGGACACTCTTATGTACGATTTTCGTGAAATACGGACAAAAGTACGAAACATTTTCAACTGTCTATAAACAACATCAGTATTATACCATTTGAATCTTTTTTTTTTCTAGTTTAATATTGAATCTCCCACGTGATTAATAGTAATTTGGAGTAAGAAAATTTTAAATTATAATTTATATGATATTGAATTTTTTACCTGTTCAATAATACGTCACAAAATTCTTTTAATTAAACTATGTTCGATACAGTTTTTAAACGACAGTATGAAATAAGTATTTACGTGCTATTAAATTTTTTGTCATTCAGTGGCTGGTGAAAGAATCTATGAAAACACGGGAAGAAATGGCAGAATATGTGCGATCGTTTGCAATTACCCAATTTGATAAACGGCATCCTTTTGATGAAAACCGGTCGCAAACTGATAAGGAAAACTTAATTACTAATATAAAATTAGTAAAGGTAATGTAAATTATATAGACAAATATTTTGTACATTGTACTCTAAGCAAAAAATTGTTTCTAAATGTCTTTATAAAATGCTTTCTTTCTCAAAGAGGATACTCAATAATATCGTATAATCAGATATAATAAATTTTTATTATTTGAAATTAACTCTGAAATATAAGATTAACCAAAAAAATTAAATTAAACGTTAAAAATAAATTCAGTATTCATTATATATGGCTTACATTGCAGACGTGTTGCAAAAGTTTTCTCTTTGATAAAGCAGTAACAGTTTAGAATAAGATTCAAACTCGAATAAAAACCACATAGATAATATAATAGTATATTATGCACCAAGGGAATAAAATCCCGAGGATGGTTAATATTAATTTAGTAGTAATTATCTGAGGCAATAATTGACTTTACTCTCGAGGTGCATATAGTAGACTATACTCACTCTAACAGTGGCCACTTATTCATTTTTATATTATTTTTTTAATAATTTTTCTATTTTTTCTAATAAAAATGCTAGCAAAGAAATAATGGCCTATTTCTCTCCGTGTGATTTTCGAAAATAATATGACTCTTTATATGCGCTTTTTCGGGGAAATAAGTCGAATCAATAATTATTTTATTTATTTTCATTTTTAGAAAGCCTATGAACCCTGTCGTCGTTTTAAACAAAAAGATATAGTTCCTACAGATGAATTTTCGATAGTAAGTAATGCTCTTTTGGAATATGGTGATACGTTAAAAATATCACAAAGTGTGATTAATAAATTGCAAGAAATGAAATCAAACAATTCTACTCAAGATAAAGAAATAACAAAAGAAATGATTGAAAGAAAAATCCAAGAGAAGGTAAATTACTTTTATTCTATAAAATATAATTTTAGTTATTTATTAATATATACATAGTTGTTAATTATATAGCTCTCTATATAATATTAATTATTTATACAATTATCTATATTTATTAATAAAAATATTAACATTATTTCAATATTTTACAGAAAAAAGTAGAAGAGCTTATGAAGAATTTATCAAAGTTTGACGACAGCACGGTAAGATATAAAATTTTAATTTTCAAAATTAAAATTTAAATACAGAAAAATATCTTATTATATTATTTTAGAATCGAGTGAGTTCTAATGTTGTGGGGAAAATTGTTAACATTCAAGCTCAAGAAGTCGCTAAGGCGGTAGAACAGTACGCATCACTATCAACTAATGAAAATCAAGTAATATTTCAACCAATATATATATATATATATATTTTTAAATAAACAGATGTCTATAATAATTTTAATCTCTGATTTATAGAATAAAGAATTTTCGTCAGTTCAAGCTACGGCTGCCTTAGAAAAACAAAAATCAGCATTAGAAAATAAATTACAAAAAATTTCAAAAGATAAAGAAGAATTGGATAACAAACTGGAAGAAATCGATATGAGACTAAAACAAACTCGAGAAAGGAGACAATCTATAAATAAAACTTTTGAAAAAATGAAAAACATAGAATCATACGAAAATAAAGGGTATTTATTACTGATTTATGCATACAAATTCACATATAAAATTCGAAAAATTCTAAAACTGCAAAAATTTACTTATTTAACTGAAAACTTAACTTGATGAACTATTTAATGAAATGGAGAGGACTGCTTAATTGTCTAACCGCTATTTCATAATAACTATATAAAACATTATGAAATTAATTTTTATTTTAGTTAATATTATTTTGAACTGTGTAAGACTTATTTAGATTGTTATCATAACAGAACATGTACATTATTATATGTTATTGTTAAAAATCTAAAACTTATAATAAAAAGTGAATTTTTAAAATTAAATCTATTTTCCGACCATTTCTCGCAAACAGTATGATGCAAAATAAGAAAATAAGATATCTATTTAACAAGAATTTTTATTTAAAAATATGAATTATACACGACTGTATAAAATTTATTTAGATATTGTGAAATTATATGTTCAAATTATTTCATACAATTTTTAGATTATTCATAATTTTAATTTCAAAGAATGAAGAAACTAATTAATTTTTAAAAAATAATCAATACATATAATAGAAATATTCAACCTTACTCATATGTTATTTTAAACAATTTTTTAGAATGTTACAGAAGTTAGAAGAACTTCTTATTGTACACGATGGCCTAAAAGATCAAGAAAATAAATTTCGTGACCAGTGTAGATTAGATGTAAATGCATTTAATAATATGATTAAAGAAGTACAAGTTGGAGAACCAAAGGAAGAAACTGATCGCGTTGTTGAATACGAAGAACAGAAAGAAGTTGTCAATCGGTTGAGATTACAATTAGCTAAAAAAAATCGAGCTATTGCGACGTTAACAAGGCAATTGGACGATGTTCCTGGAAGGTCGGAACTTACGCAATATCAACGACGTTTTATGGAACTATATAATCAAGGTCATTTAATCTTTTTATTCGATTTTTTTTTAATTGTTATTTTAAAATAATTATAATTAACTTTTTTTATTACAGTTTCAGCAAAACACAAGGAAACTAAGCAGTATTATACTTTGTATAATACATTAGATGATAGTAAATTATACTTGAGCAAAGAATTGTCTCTTCTCAATTCTATACAAGATAATTATAACGAGTAAGTTCTAATGTATATTTAAATTTTAAATTTAAATTATGACAAAAATTTACAATGATATGGTTTTTTTAGAGCGATGGCTTCGAGTAGTGGTAGAGAACAGTTTATAAAACAATTCGAACTCATTGTGGATGGTGTTCAGAGAAATAAGGCAAAAGTATGTTAAATTTTTTATAAAATTAAATTTTTTCATTTTTAAAAATTTTAGAAACATTCTAATTTATCAACTGTAATAATAGGTCGAAAAGCGATATGCTGAAGAAAAAAGTCGACGCGATTCTCTCAGTCGACAGCTTGTATCTTTGATGGAACAACAACGAAAATATGTAGCTGCAGTCAGACAACTTACAATTGAATGTCGTAAAAATGAATCGCTTTTGGCACGATTACGTGGACCATAAATATATTGAATTATTAAATTATACATCATTTCATGCGAAATTTTTTTAATTTTGTATTGAAATTGAAATATTTTATACAACGTTTAATAAGTTAAAATGAAATATATTTAATTAGTTTAAATATCCTTTTACTGATTTAAATGTAACAGAATCCAAAAATATTAGAACAATTTCATAATTTTCTTAAAGAAATTAAATTAAATATAAAAAATGTTTGTACGTTATAAATTGCTCTAATTTTTTCAGATTTATTGTGAAACGTTTATACTGAAGTCTTGTATCAAACATTTTTGTAAAATTTATACTTAAAAATACGTTTTTTAAAGCAATTTGTTTTCATTTATATCTTTATACTTATATAAATGATGCGCCGTTGTTGCCGTGTATAAGAACTGTGTTATCTTAAAAATTACAAACGTTTTTTTAAAGGATTTTACATTATTTTTTTTGTTTTCAAATGTTACTTATTGAAATTTTTGGATGAGAAGCGAGCAAGGAGCTGAAGGTCTCATTAAATAATAACATCTTATGGCGCGATGCTGTCATTTTATCAACGAAAAAAGAGTTGCATTTTTTTCGAAAATTATTAATGAAATTAGATGGTCTAACAGAAGCAATCAATGAGATAAGATTATTTATAAAAATATGATGAAAAATTCATTAGCAATGAACAATTGAATTTGTAAAGGTTAATACAAATAAATTTCTTTAAGGTATAATTTTTATAATCGAACTCATTACTGACATGGAAGAATAAACTTTCTTTCTTTCTTATTCATTATAAATTTTAAAAAACGATTTGTAAAGTATAATGAATAGTTATTTAATTAAAAAGTTAATCATAATCAAAAATGATACTTTTAAAATAACCTTTATATAGTATAACATATTAAAAAGTTTATTAATAAAATAAAAAGATTATTCAACCAAAACAGAAAAAAAACTAAAAGTTATTCAATGATGAACTAACGAACTATGAAGTAATTTTGAATATAGTAACTAAGTTACTTATTTTAACGAACAAATAAATTTTAAATAAATTGACCAAGTCTATAGGGATAGGCTAAGGGATGTCTAATTCTTTAAAGTTGGCTAACCGATGGTAAAAATGGGGAAACTTTCTATCAGGGATATTGTGCAATAATATCGTTCCGAATGCAAGCATTCAGAATATAACCTTCAACTACAGACCAATAAACGTAACAATATTGTTATAAATACAAACATTAAATTATAATCCTAAAGAAATCATTATTTAAAAAATAATAGTACACATAAAAAATATAAATTTCTTTCAATTACAATATATTCTAAATAATTTTTAAACGTTAGTTTAAATATTTTTAAGGTAGCTGCGCCATCATAGGAAAAATAACAAGAAGTAAATGAAAAAAATATGACTGAAAGTATGAGATTTGAGAATTCTATTGCAATAATTTTTTAGGGGGGTCATCGATTGTTTGGAAAAGAAAAAAATTATTGAAAATAAAAAATTTAACATAGGCTCTTATGGGAAAATTAAAATTTTTACCTTTAATTAAATAAATATATTATAGATTCGA